>JASDQU010101407.1:101928-114355 GCA_032191745.1 Picea mariana | reverse complement strand
TTACATTGCCTTCGACGTTCACCTTCAACAAACGTGAACAAATACTCTCTATAGTGAAATAGTCCTCTTTTTTAAACGATGGCTATGGTGGGAAGTTTTTTTTTTTTTTGGCTGATTTTTCCCTTCTTCGCCAGCGAAAATCTGGGAGGCTGAGAGTAATCAGTGAGCACAATGTGAAACGGATGCAGATCAGGATCCTCTTTGCCCTCGTTATTTCTTCAGTGAAACCAATGAACACACTGCGAAATGGATGCAGGTTGGTCTGAATCTTCTTTCTCGTCGTTATTTCTTCCTCTTGATCTATAAAAACGAATCGATATCAATCGTTCCCAATTTTAAAGGGTTTAGTCCATGTGATTTGACTTCCCCACCAACCATGGAGAAACCCAATTCTTGATGCAAGGATATCAAGCCCTGCACTAAAACTCCTTTTTAATCTTATGAGTTTTAGTCTACATCTACACCTACAGAATAAACACAAAACATATAACTCACATAAGAGACTCATACACAAGAATCTGTGCACACAATTGTACTTGCTGTGAATCTATGAAAGGTTGTGGAAAAAACATTGATGCTGGTACTACTGTTGCATTCAAATCTGGTAATGTTGATAACTTCATGGTACATGATGATGTAAATTTTGGGCCGATATCAGGAAGATTTGTATGCGAAGGTTTTTGTTCCTGTCTAGCCCCAATTTTAGATGAATGGCTCCCTGACCTGACTGATGCACTGCAAATAGTGGTCGTAGAGAATAAACTTACCACTTTACTATCACTAGATTTCTTGTCATGACTTGTATACTTCTTGTCTAACCTCATAACAGTATTTGCATGACTTATTTTCTCTCCACTGGGCACATGTTTAGCTTTAGCTTCAACAAAGTCAAAACTTCCTTCTTGGAGTATTGAAATTGTATCAGGGACAAAAGAATTAACATTATCATTTGCCTATTTTTGAAAAGCTTCAGCTTTACCTTTCGCAGTTTGGCATGCTGCAGGAGGCTTGTTTTGTGCATTAAATCCAATAACAATAAGACAATTTCAATAAACACCTTGTTTGTAAGTTTGAAAAGCTAAAGAAAGGATACACTCCAACCCAGTACAACCAATGAACTCAAAAAGAATAAGACCCATGCAATGAAATAATCAAAAGATTTAACAAAAATAAAAAGACTCTGGTTTCAATCACCACAATCACATTCAAGAATTCCAAACGAAATTTTAATGAACATAAGCTTCATTTGTAAAGTTGTTCTATATGAAGAATCACATTCTATTAACATAAAAACAACAAGCTTCACTTAGTAAATAGAAGTAAACCTGAATCACTTCGCTTGGTTGGCTAGTTTGAAACAGTTTCCATCATCCAACATTTTTGTCTATCTCACTAGATTGGGTCAAAATCAACTGAGCCATATATACCCTCTCCAGTGGGAACATTCTTTGTTCCAATCTCAAACGTGAAAGTATCACCAATATGAGACATAGACTTGGCTTCTAAATCTCCAGATTTTGTCCCAACATTTTCCACTTTATCATCCCCCTCGCTGGAAACAAAAGATATTTTCACGAACTGAAAAAGATCATTATTCTCAATGGAAGGCCCATCAATATTTGGAAGGAGAAAAAAACTCTGCAAATGATTACCATCTCTATCTGTTGTAGGAGAGTTATTATCAGGTTCTAATGAGATCCCAACTTCTAAACTAACCTTCATTTCCTCAACCTTGCCTTTGTAGTTCCCAAGTTCTTATGTTTCTTTCTCAGACACTTCTATAGTCACATTATGAACCTCTTGCTCCTCTTTTCCTGCTTCCCAAACAACATTCCTTTCAGGAATATCTGATTGTGAAACTTTCACAATAGTTTGGTTAGTGCTATGACCTGCAGAAAAAAAAAAGCAAGGGTTCTATTCAGATATACTTCACATAATTAACTTATTCTTTCGGTCACATGCTTTAGGATTGAAACTCCATTTTCCAGTCGGCCAATGTCACCAAATACTAGAGTGTCATAAGATTCGAAGCTTTGCCAATCTGGTTGCAATAATATAAAATTTTGAGTAGGGAAAATAAAACATTGGACAGTTAATACAATAATTAATTTTGCATTAACCACTCAGTGGTTAGGTATTACTCCATTTTCTTCATGTTAAAATCCTCATAAGCAAAACATTAAACTAGAAGTGCCTTGCATATATAAAATTTATGATTTTATGAACAAGAGTATTCATTTTATGCACCTGCCAAAGTGTCTCTAGATTCTAAACCATAGTCCATAGTCTCCCTACATATCTAGGCAGTTTGAGTTCAAATTGAGAAAACCGAAAGCATATAATGTTTTACAATAAACACCCGAGTCAGGTATCGACATAGATTGTTTCCCATCTGAAGAAAATGTGGTGTCTGTCTTCCCTTCATCCTGCACTTTGATACCAACCAAGGTGTTATCTTCTTTAATATTCCTTTCAAACTCCAGATTCATCTGATTAGCATGCTTGCTATAGTCAAATTTTGATGTAACAAATGAGTCATTTACTTGCAATTCTTGCTGTGATGTACTAATTATAGTTTGCTCTGCTGGCACTAAAAAATGATTAGGACCTTGAAGGGAGGTGGCCCCAAAATTACATCCATTAGTTACATCCCCAATATGAGAAAGAAGAAGAATGTCTTTTCCTTCCGGGGAAGTAGTTTTGACCAGGTTTTCAATGTCTTTTGTTGGTAAATCAGATCTTAATGATGTATCTTTTCTTTCATTTTCTTGGTCTTGAGAAGCATTGACAAAAGATAGTTTTTCAAGAGCATGAGATGCTTGACTCCCAAATCCTTGCACATCCACAGATTCATTTTGAGTCACGTCACTATTAGCTTCCAAGAACTTCTCTGAACCATTTTCACCTAAGCTTCCTATCACATCATGGGAAATTTTCTCCCCAGGATTTACCAATGACGCATTCTGATTTTTATCATCTTGAAAGGAAACATGGCCGAGGGATTCCACACCTTGAGTTTCAACATTTTTATGCTGCATTATTGGAGTGCTCCCCTTTTCAATGATTAATTTTAAATCAGATGAAGTATGATCAATGTGGCTAGAAGGTGCATTAGAAGCTGGTATAGATGATTCGAGCCCTAAACTGGTCATCACCCTCTCTGAATATTTAACCTGATTGTCTAACTCAACATCTACAGTTGTGAATCCCTCACTACCAATGCTAATTAAATTATCATCTGAACACTTTTATTCAGTCTTTGGGCCATTTTCTTTCTACTCCTGGGTCTTTTCTTATAAAGACACACTAGTTTCCAGTAAGTGTTTATCACTGTCCAGCGTGCTTTCCTCACCTCCATTCTTTGCTTGCTCCTCATTACAATCCTGTGAAAGACTCTTTGGTGAGGCCTCAATGACATGTTTCCCTCCACCATGCTCATCACCTTCCTCCAATGAGGAATATGGAATTCCTTGCATTTCTACTAATACAATGTCATTGCAAGAAACATCCTTAGCGTCCCTCTCTGCATTATCCTGACTGATTTCACCCCTCATCAAATGGTTTAGTCCATGGGATTTGACTTCCCCATCAACCATGGATAAACCCAATTCTTTATTTAGGGCTATCAAGCCCTGCACTAAAACTCCTTTTTAATCTTATGAGTTTCAGTCTACATTTACACCTACAATTACATCTTATGAGTTATTTGTACTTTTCATTGTTGAAGTGATCTGTTCTATTTTTTTCCAAGGAAAATCTTGTGGGGAAACCCAAGGGATGCTTCCCCACATTTGTATATGGCGTCCCTAGTAATAACATGTCAGCATAGAATATTGCGTCTCACCCAAGGGGATTTGAACCTGGCATGTGATTGCATGGAACTAGACAAATGCCTAGTAACACTAGTTTCAAAAATTTCTTTGTTTTGGTTTGGTGTAGTAATTTGAACTAAGGCTATTGCGTAAAATGTTTGGGTTCCTTTTTTCCACAATTTGATGTTTGGAGTAAACTAAGATGATTTAATCTATATGCTTTCTCTAAACTTATATTCGAGCTACTGCATTCACTAACTATAGTGTATTCCAATTTGTCAAATTTTCTTTTGTTATTTATTCTTAGTGTTTGATGACTTTTATTTTTAAACTTTGTTAAACATTTATTTCATTTGATTTATTTGCATTTTCTCTTCACATAATTGCGCATGGTTTCTTCATATTGTTGAATAAGTCTTAGTTGTTGAAGTGTCGATAGATAATGTAACATGCACTTTTATGTTAATTTTAGAAGAATATTTGTCTAAGATGATTCATTTTTTTGTTGAGATTTTAATGGACTTCATTCCTTGGGCAATGTTTACTCAACCATAAGCCTATTTGACTCAACAGTATTGAGTCTTGAAATAATGATTTATCTGTGGGATCTCATGTTTAGGTGAGTAAATACTAAAATCCGTGGTAGAGTATATTTTCAAACCTTAAGTCAAATCGAACTTTAGATCACTCTTTTGAGGTCAACTAAACCTTGTTTACCTCACACTTCTTAGGGATTTCGACATGCAATCTTGGATTCCAATTGCTCGAGATGTGCATGATGGATGGAATGTCCTTAGCAATTCAGACTCATGTATCTGCAGTTAGGATTCACTATTTCTTCATTCTTGCAACAATTCCTCTTGGTGGTGGAAATCCTCTAATCCATAGTGCACATGTTGAGCATAATCCAACTAACCGTAATGGTTTATACAAAATCCAACCCTTTGTAACCCTAATGAACTTCACTAGCCAGGAGACCCTATGAGAACCTTTGTAAAGAAAAAGAAAAGTTCATCATTTGCCACTAAGAACCTAAGAGAACTTTTCCATATGTGAGTTATTACTACGACCTGTGGGGTTTGAATCTTTTTCTTTTTATTGAGATCCCCACCCATTCTCACATAGCGATTTTGGGTAGTGAGATATATGTATTTAAATGGTATTCTGTGTAAAAGTGTTCATAAAAGGGAGTTGAAAATGAAACATTGCAAATGGGGAAAGGGCCATGTAATGCAACTAGCTCTACCATGTCCCAATGGTCCAATCCTCTTTATTTAGCAATGTGTGGAGGTTATCCTAGACAAATACTATCACAAAAATATAGCAATAGTTTCTCAAATTTTGAACCTTGGATTAAAATATACTTAGAATTCATTAACCCCCACCCTTTGGGTGATGGAAGAAGCTTAATTTAAGATTCAMCTCCTTCCTTTTGGGATAATCCCTTTTATCTCCTTATGCATTAGGCTATCTATATCACCTAAGTAAGCTTCCTAGAACAAGTGTACCATATGMATTGTCAGTGTCCCTCAAACTATATAACTCTCACCATAGATAGAACGTAGATGCAACATCCCCTGGTGAGGAACCCTAGTATCTTACCCGTCGACTCCTTCACTTACCAATTTACTAATCACTATGCAATGATAGATAGATAGTGCCTGAAATTGGCTTGGGTATAATACAATATGAAGCAAATCATATCTACTATCAGAATTTAATTGATTCTCATGTACCTTTAGTAGCTTCATTCATGCATTAACTTAAGGAGGTATTTTTTTTTAACTGAAACGGATAATTTTTATTGAAGATCAACCATCATTACAAGGGAGCAGCCTCCCAATTTTTATGAATACATCATTTCATTCTTACATAGATATGAGAAGTGGGATATTCGAATCTACGGGATAGGAGTCCATAAGGGGGTTTCATCATTTTTCCCGAGCAATCCTGAATGGATTTGACAACCCATAATTTCCTTTGCATCCGCTTCCTTGTTCGATCCATGCAGGATGTGGAAAAAGAAAGGGGAAGAGAAGTCTTGCAGCACTTGAAGAATTTTTTGTAAGGCCTTGTTGATTATTGGATTCTCCTGTGCATTAAAACCCAGCTAAAGGAATTTACTTTAGGGAGGCCAAGGGGATCCCATACCTGCTTCCAGAGGGACGCTGCCTCTTTCGAAACTTGTGGGAGATGCATAGCGATGTATCCTTGAGCTACAGAGTAGAAACCGAATTTTCCCCATCCCCATTTATCCCTTGAGAGGAAATGTATAGGTGCGTAGTCCGTCAACGCTGCCAGGAGGAGGGATTTTTGCAAATGAATTTGATTTGGGACATCCGGTAGATCCCATCTTTTACATCTACCTGAATCATCCCACGTAGATATGTCTATGATTTTAATGATGCCTCGCTAAGATAGCCATGCTCGAAGTTATTTGAGGCCGTCTGACTTGGAGAGGGGGGCATTTCCCATAATGCTGTCTTGCCACAACATTGTTTTTTTTTTTTTCATTTCCTAGGATTCAAAATAATTTCTTTTGGAAGGGTTCTAGACCGTGTTTGCAAAGATTCTATATCAAAGTTCCTTTGGGGGTGTTCTTTGCCTGGAGATTTCTCATAGAGGCGCCATTGAGATATTTTTTTTAAGAGGTTGCTTACTGGATGTCCATGGTTTGCATATAGATTCCAGATGATTTTGCCTCCCAGTGCTAAATTTGCGAGCTCAGGGTCTCTTACCTGTAGGCCACCTTCAACATAGGGGAGTTTAACAGTTTCCCAATTGACCAAGTGATATTTCTTTTGGTTGCCTTTACCTCCACGCTAGAGGAAGTCTATAATCATCTTTGTGATCTGGATCGTGATCGTCTTCGGGGTAGGAGAAAGGAAGCTTGATAGATCGGCAAGGAGGACATGACTGATTTTATGAGGGTGGGTTTCCCAACATTGGTGAGCCACTTTCCTCCCCAAGCTGAGATTTTATCTTTTACTTTGCTTATAATTTCTTCCCACAGAGCAGCTTTGTTGGAGCCCAGGGTTAAGGGGAGTCCTAGATACTTTATTTTTTCCCAAGTAGCAATGCCCAGAAAACCCAGGTGGAGGGATATTATTTGAATTGTTTGTTGTTCTGTATTCCACCCATACATTGCACTTTTCCTTTTATTGATGAGTGCTCTGGAGATGCTGCAGAAGTTTTGGATAATCTCATTGAAGTTTTTTGCAATTTTTACTGAGGCTCCACCTAGCATGAGGGAGTCATTTGCAAAGAGGGCATGGTTGATTGGGTCAATGCCCTTCATCTACCTAATGCCTGGGGCTAAGCCATTCCTTTGTTCAATAGTCAACTTCCTGCTTAGAGTATCAACCATCAAGATATACAGGAAGGGGGAAAGAGGGCAGCCTTGCCTTAAACCCCTCGAGGCCTGAAAATAGTTTGTCAGTCTACCATTTACTAGAGGGGATATCCATGGATTTTCAATGCATGCTTTTATCAAGTTAACGAAGTCAGATCAAAACCCAAAAGAAAGGATAAATTTGTAAAGGAGTGAGAGATTTACCCTATTGAAAGCATTTTCCATGTCGAGCTTTATTAGCATCCCTTTCTCCTTTCGTCGATGACTGGAGTGTATGGCTTCTTGGACCTGTATTACATTGTCAAGAATATGTCTCCCTTCGAAAAATCCACCTTACATGGGGGAAATGAGATTCTCTAGAAGGGGCTTGATTCTATTTTCCAAAAGCTTGGACAATTTTTTTTAAGAAGCGTTGCAAAGCGAGATGGGCCTGAATATTTCAAAGGAACACATATTAACTTCTTTGGGGATTAAAGCGAGGAAGGTGGAGTTAGTGCTTCCTCCTACTTTATCTCTTTGGTGCAAATCTTTAACCATCCTCAACAGATATGTATTTATTATGTCCCAACAAGCTCTATAAAACTGAATCGTGAATCCATTAGGTCCTGGGGTTTTGTCAGGCTCCATGGACTGGATGACATTGTAGATTTCTTATTTAGAAAATGGTTTCATGAGGGAAGAATTGTAATTATTGCTTACAAGAGAGGGAATGTGTGAGACGAAATTTGTGATAACCTCATCATAGCCAAAGCCTTCTTACTTGTAAAGTCTCTTGAAGTGAGTTTCTACTGCGACCTTAAGCTGATAAAACCCTTTGTGGATTAATCCATCTGATGAGGCAATTTCAGAAATGTGGTTTCAGGAGAGACGAGTTTTGAATTGCTGATGGAAGAAAGTAGTGTTTCAGTATCCAGATTTTAGCCACAAGATTCGAGACTTAAGCCTCCAATACTCTTCTTCAAGGTGAAAAACATGATAATTTTTTCTTTGGGCTGCTTCTTCTTTCTCTAAATCTGAATTGAGGATGTCTTTGATCTCCAATTCAGTTTGCAATTCTGATAACTGTTGAACAACCTCTTGTTTGTGACTAAGTTGAGTATTCATGGGATTTTTAGCCCAGGATTTCAATGCATGTTTTGTTGCTTTTAATTTCTACTCCCACACAAATCTTGGAGACCCGGTAATAGAAGAGGACCATGCTGAGTGTACAGTTTCAATAAATCCCTTTTTTTTTTATCCAAAGAGGGCTGAACCAAAAAGAGATTGGGCCCATATTTTCTTCTTCATCCAGAGTCAAGAGGATGGGTTTGTGATCAAAAGTCAGTTTTGGAAGGATCTTGGAAGAGATTATCCTCCTTTCATGTAGAAACATGCTCTGGATTAAGAATCTATCCAAGCAAGCTGAGATGTGTTCATCCCAACTCTATTGTTTGTCTAGGTATAAAGTCCTTTCGAAGGATTGAAGTCAAGGAGGTCCCACTGATGGACTAGATCCTCTATGAAGGGGAGAATTTGGTCCCTTCTACTATTGGCTCCTCACCTTTTTTTTGGTTCGAATACAAGATTTAGATCTTCGACTAGAATGATGTTTGAAGGAGAGAAAATCTCTAAAAAATCTGCTAGCATTTGCCAACAATATTTCTTCTCAGAATACTTAACATAAACATAAAGATTGAAGAGTGAGAGAGAGATCTTACTTGGGAGATGTCGAAGTTCAGTGACTATCCAATGATGAGTCTCAAAGGAGCTCTCTAAATGGAATTTTTATTTTTCCCACAGGGTTGCAAGGCCACCTGAAGTGCCCCTAGCGCTGATGGCTTTCCCTGCATTTTTCTTCCATTTCTGATTGTTGATTTCTAGAAGGGTGTCCCCTTACTTTTTTTGTCTCTTGGAGCAAGAAGATATCAGGAGGGTCGATTTTTAGAAGGTCTTTGACTGCTTCAACCTTCGAGGGGTTTCCCAATCCTCTGCAATTCCAAGAGACTATACGCATTATTTACTGGAGTGGGGAGGGCCTCCCTTGGGGGGCCTTGTTCTGGTATTCCTTTTGATGGACATTTCAATGGTGGGTTGGCTTCCTTGCATTTTTTGCCTCTCGACTTCTTCTTCTCTTGCTTCTTTATGGGATTTTCTCCCTGCTCTTTTTTAGGGTCTCTCAAAAGACTCGTCCTCTGAGGATCCAGAGATTTTTGGTGGTTTCTTTTTTATTATATCTGCGTAGGAAGGGGATGAGGAGGCTCCAGTTGGGAGGTTGGAAAGGATCTCAACATTATTGTTTCCTATTTTGGGAGAGAGGATCTGTTGTTCAAGTTCCTCAATCATTGGGTCCGCGATTTATGGGGGGTTGCTGAGGATTTAGAAGGGATTTTTGGAAGCCTTTAGGATTGGGAGGGCTGAGGTCCCTTCCCCTAGGGAATTCCCCATCGAGGGGGAATCAGACCCCTTTGACTTCCCCTTCCCTTTGGATCTATTGTTGTATTTTGACGGGGCTTCTTTCTGGATCTGTGTCCATTGTTCTCCTTTTAATATTTCTGCCTCCTCCTCGGCTTTCTTTTTGCAATGCCGGGTGAAGTGACCATAGCCATGGCAATACCTGCATTTGAATGGAAGTTGTTCATAGTCTAGTTCTTGAATGTAAGACCAGTTTGCAACCTTTAGTTGAATGGCTTCCGAGAGCCCCACCTCCAGATCGACCTCCACGCATATTCTTTCACATGAATATTGTTCCTTTCTGTCTGCTTTGTCTATGTGTTTTCCAAGGATGTTTCCAATGGATTCTAGAGACTTTAGATTCTAGCAATGCAGGGGTAAATGAGGAAGGTTTGCCCAGAATGGAACAACTGAGGGCACATATTGTTTTGGATCAAAATATGGAGACCATTTGTTCAGATACAGACCTTGAGGGCCCATAAAATATGGTCCATTCTTGAAGATGAGGTTTCTATCTTCTAGATTGTCAAAAAAAAAAATGAAGAATCCCCTACCAATTAGATGGCTTCTGATGCCTTCTTTTACTAGGGTACTCCAGTTCCTCTGCACCCATTCATCTACGACTTTGGGGGAAGGCCATAATCCTGTGAATTTCCCAATGAGATCCCACTCAGCCAAGGTTAGAGCAGATATACAGGTTTCTTTGTCTATCAGGTCGATTGAAGGGATGTTGTCCAGTTTTTTAATGAATTTCTGTTGCGAATCTGAGGCAGGTCGTTTGTTTCATACAACGACCATCTTTCTGAAAGCATCTATATTAGGAGGGAGAGGAGGTGGGGGAGCCTCGGGGCCCCCTCCTGGGGCCATGGAGAGAGGGCAGGAGGAAAGGAAGCACACTAGTGGGCGCATGTGCGGCCTGGGGAGAGCAACAATCTCAACCTAGCGATTTTAACTTAAGGAGGTATTTGACTTGACAAGAAAATCAAAATTATCAATACCTTTCATGGGATAAAAGAAGGAAAGTTTAATGTAACTACAAAATCTTAGCAAGATCCAGATTCATATGCATGGCTTAGGTGGGTTTGAATGGTGATAAAATTGAATCCACTATCTAGTAACAATCCCATGTCTAATGTCAACCCTATCAGGCTCGGTAAGGTACAATTAGAAAGGAAGATATTTTAGATGCCCTTTTCCTTGAATCATGGTTAGGTTCCAAAGAAAAATGTGTAGAGGCACATGCACAACACCAAGCTCACAAGACCATAGATGTAGCTCACCTAGTCTAAGATTACTAGATGGAAATCCATTTTCAGTTGTGAGTTTTGAAGCCCTTCTGTTTGTGGCAGAAAGTCACACATAAAAAATATTTGAGATTTTACAAGGAAAGGACTTCAAGATATTTTAAATTTTACAAGGAAAGGACTTCAATCTCCTTTAAGGAAATTGTACTTGTACGCCCATCAAGAAAATCCTAACCTGCCTATTTTTGTTATATAAACAAAGAGTAATAAGAATAGTTACATTGTTGTTGTTGGTGGTTTGTAGATTTTGAAATTTTGATTGGATTATGTAGTATAAAAAAACATTGCAAAACGTTTCATAATAATCTAGTGCCTTACCATCGCCTTTAAGTGGTGACATAGGAGATTTTGATGAAAAGTGCACTGCTCCCATTGATCTTCCTTCAAACAGTGTCTGCCCACTTATTGCCTGCATAGCTCCAAAGAACAAGAAAAATGAAAAATGAACAAATTCCTCATAAACAATATCTTTGTAAAAACGATGGATTAAAATGAATTTCAGGGTTGCATAATAGTAAAATAACAGTTGTGATTTCCAATGGTGAATAGATCCTCTCATGTGCTGAAGTGGGCTCATAAATGTTGATATGAACTCCCTTGTTATAGGGCTTCTTATTTCCTTCCATGAGTAGCAATTGGCAAGCAAACCCTAGCGGAAAAGAAGAGAGAAAAGAAAGTTTTTTAGGGGGCAGGGGATAGGAATTTGGTAACTTTAGATGATAGAATGAGGTGGTTAGGGAGTATGGATGAGTGTAGGATCTCACCGATGGTCTAATGAGGTCTGGGTAGTTCAACATACTGTCAAAAGAGGCTGGGGTCCCTCTGGTTGCGTTCTCGCTCAAGGATAGTAGCAGGCATGATGAGTATGACATCTCTGACCACCACTTCTACGCGTGGTTCACGAAGATTGATAACGCTTCTCTATATATTTCCATGAAATTCTGGATTTGAGAACCATAGTTACATCAAGAGATCTAAGGACATTGAGGGAAAATCCTCCTTGTCATGTTTGTTCATGCAAATTAAATGCAATAGGTTTTTAGGTATTGATCACTTGTCAACAATTTATCATCTATTCATTTTCATGACTATTTTGTTAGAACTCAATGACCCACTGGATGTTATCAACAGGTTGGTTGAGAGGTTTCATAGCAGACTATGGAGTCCAGGTGATAATTTTAGTATGGTCAGAAGTCTCATATTCTGCATCAGATAAAGTACCTACTGGTGTCCCAAGAAGACTCTTCAGCCTCGACCCATGGGCTCCTGGAGCTTCATCTAACTGGACAATTATTAGGGTAATGAGTACTCAGCTTGTAGGAGAAAAATGATTCTGACGTATATGACATATTTCATTATCAAGCTCAGCTGATAGTTCAAGAATTTTATTTTGCAGGACATGCTTAACGTACCCCCCATGTACATTTTAGCGGCACTTATACCTGACATTATGATAGTTGGACTCTATTTCTTTGATCATAGTGTGGCATCCCTGTTAGAATTTGGGTAAAGATGCAGAACAATAGTAT
>JASDQU010101407.1:53483-64441 GCA_032191745.1 Picea mariana | reverse complement strand
GGTCAAGTGGATTAGTGTAAGATCCAAGCAGTCATCCGAAATGAAAGAAACCTAATGCATATATAAGAAGGTTATAATGATCAAATATGACACATACCATGATACCTTGGACCAATTACCTCATGGAGCAAGAGCCCTCTCTGATGCAAGCCCAGGCCGGTAGTGATGGAAGCTGTTACTGCCGACAGGACAAAGCTGGCTGAGAAGAAGAAAGATGGGCCCTCCAGGGCCGGGCTCAAGTCACTCCTGCTCTCGGTACTCCATGTCTAGGACCATGTGGGCATTGAGACATGATCTCTTAGTTATCCCTAGATATCGGGGATAACAGGTCCCCCGCCACTTCCTTCCGTTGTTTTCCTCAAACCCGTTTTAGATGGTGGAGATGGCTGAATAAAGCCCCTAAAAGTTGCCTAAGTGTTATTATGACCCGCGGGTGGGTCTTTTAGTGTGTTGGGTTGCTTTTAGGAGTATTTTAGAGCCTTAAAATTTCACTTTTTAGCGTATGGCCGAAAATGAAAAGCTCATAAAAAGTGTGATGCAAGATTGAAATGAAAGAGCATTTACCACATTAAGACATAAGAGAAATGTTGCAATAGATATAGCACTTAATCATGAACCATTCCACATATGTACTTGAAATGAAAAGTGAGATTAAGGCAAGAACAACTTGCCAACCATAACAGAAAACTTGCTTGGAAAAGTAAAGTTATGAATGTGAAAGTTTAAACCATTAAGCAAGATAACATGAATGTAAAGATAGATTGAAATGTAAAACTGAAAATGAAATGCCTTAAACCATAAGATGTAACATTAACCAAAGAACATTCATCATGTCATCACATCATCATTTAAACATTTAACTCTTAACCAAAATGAAAGGGCAAGAACAACTTGCCTTAATGAATGTGGGAAGAAACTTTAAAATTTAAGATTACTTATCCACATATGTGTTTAACCATTAGAATGAGATGTGTGCTTCGAAAAGTAAAGATTAAACAAGATAGTGAATGAGATCTTAAACCAAAAATATTAGATCACATATGCTTGGAAAGTGAAAATCAAAATAACTTATGACAACTAAAGATTTAGCACTTAGGAGAGATCATAAATCATTTAACCATAAGCAATAAGATCAAAGCATATGAAATAAACTTAATGAAAGGAAACTTTAGGTGTGATGACTATCTAGATTAGTTTACCATTATGAGCATATAGACATCAAAAGAAAGATTGGTTTCCTTTAGGCCGTGCGGTTTTGGGGATTACTCTCCCAAGATGCCGGTCACATTAGCTTATTAGATATGAAAAGAAAAACTTGGAAAGAAAAGAAACCACTTACAATGGCCAAGGTGGAGGCAAGCCTACCATTGTTGGCCAAAGAGGGTTATTGATAACTTAACCAATTATTAGAATGAAGCAAAGAATAAATGAAATACTTTGAAATGAAAGCAAACTATCCTAGCCTTACGATATTGGGGACGTCTCCCCAAGGTGTAGGCAACTATCTATGTTAGTTTGTTATTATTTACACAAAAATGAATGAAATAATGAAGAAAAGTGAAATTTACAAAGGGAAGAGTTGAGAGAAAGTTACCCAACCAAGAATGGATGTTGGGGAAGTCTTCTAAGTGGATTTGAACAGCATCTCCCCTTAGATCTGGTAATAACCTGCAAAAAATAGCAAGCAAAAGCTTGCTGGAAATGCTGCAAAACACACCAAACTTGTCAAAAAATTTATGTTTTTACACAGAAATTTTTTACATATAAAAATCTGAAAATGAAAAGTTTATATGTGACCTATCTATGAGTGTTAGAAACTGAAATACAAATGTAAATGAATGCAGCAAGTAGAATGGAACAAGAAAAGCAAGGAGTGTGAGAAGATTTCAAGGGTAGGCTCCTCTTGATGCTATCCCAATGAATCCTTTGAAGTAACCTGCAAGACTCAAAGCAATATGTGAAGCATGGAATAGATAGCTATATTGAATAGACAAGAATAGGAAATACTTACAAATCCAAGACTACCCAATAAGCATAAGCTAGCAAGAATACTCTTTGCTACCCTACTCAAGTAAAATACTTTACCCTTGATCTATTCAACAACACATAAAAACAATAAACCAAACAACATCACCTCATGTGTATGAAACAACTAGAATACTCTTAGATGCTCCAATGATCCTCCAAAGCTTTTTTATTCCAATATGAGAGCGTTGGAGAAATACTTGCTCCAAACTCTCAAGAACAATGAGTGAAATGGAAAGATGGCAAGAGCAAGAAGATGGAAGTGAAGAGAGATTTCAGCATAATAACTTTAGCTCAAGGATTGGTAAGGAAAAAGGGTGAGGAAGACTTCTCTTTATACCTCTAGAGGCAAAGTGAAGGCACTTGGATGAGTGCCAAGTGTTAGTTTGTGAGCAAGAGAGTGAATCTCTAGGAGAGGGGCGCCCCAGTTAGGGTTTGGATGAATGGATTGATGGGTTTGTGAAGTGTGGGCTATGGATAGGTTAGAAACTAGGCTAGGGAGGGCGCACTAGTCAATTTAGGAGGGCCCACATTGAGGTTTGGGTAAAGGTTTTAGGTTTGGGTGAGTG
This sequence comes from Picea mariana, assembly GCA_032191745.1. NCBI lineage: Eukaryota > Viridiplantae > Streptophyta > Pinopsida > Pinales > Pinaceae > Picea > Picea mariana. Next base: position 61,847 of record JASDQU010101407.1, on the reverse strand, counting down.
AGAGTGTATCTCCCTCAAAGGGGGAGCGCAAGTTAAGGAAGGGCGTGAGGTTTAGGGAGTGATTTGAGTGGGTAAGGGGCTAGGTTAGGGAGTGGTTAAGGTTTAGGAAGGGCGCACCTCATGTGAGAGGGTCCCATACCAAGTTACAAGGCTCAAAACAAATGTTTGGTTAGGAGGGGGACGTTTTTCCCCCTAGGGCGTCAGCTAGAGAGGTGAGGGGTAAGTTAAGTGGGTAAATTAAGTTGTAAAGTGGTTAGGATGGGTTTGGGTAGGTTAGGAGGGTCTAACTTGCTCATTGCCACCTTAACATCCACTCACTAACTCAAAATTACAATGTTTTTGACATTTTAATAATGTCACCTTAGCAATTAAAATTGTTGTTTTGACTGACACTAACTCTGAGTGGACAAAGACATAGTAAATTTCGTCCGACTGAGCTGAAACTTGGTCTATGGGTGTAGGGGGTGCTATTCCATTTCTTTTGAGCACAAATACCCCTATCAAAAGCCCAAAGACCCAGTTTTTACAATAATAGCTCAAAAAATAATTAATTAATTAAATTATTAAAAAATTAATTAATTAAAAAGAAAACCTATCTAGACTCGACGAAATTCCGCGAAACTTTCTACACTGTCTGGCATGGTCATTTACAACATTCCTAACAATAGCTACCAAAGGATGAGACCATTAGAACGCCGTTCACCACTTTGGAGGAATTATTGCATGTGTGGCGGGAAAAACTCAAGGGAAGTCAGCCAGGCCCTAAAGCCCAGTTGACAACCTGAGGATAAAAAACCCTCGGTGAAAGGACCTCTCCCAATGAAAACATCCCAAGGTACCTAACCTAACTATGATCCATGCAGACCTATTACATTATCAACCCACACAGGGGTGCGAAAATTTCGTTTACAAAATTTAGTGCTGGAGCATCAAATGCCCAAGTAGAACCAATACTGTCTTCATCATATCTTTATCAGGTGATGTATACTTCATGGCACATGAGTTGACCACCGTTGCTAAATGGGCAGTCAACAAGTCCATCATGAATAATGATGTGTGGGAGGTTGTTTCGAGACCATAAGGGAAGTCAATAGTAACTTCCAAGTCAATTTATAAAATCAAGCATGGATCAGATGACAACATCAAAAAGTACAAATCTAGGTTTGTGGCAAGAGTGATGTAGCACCCCACCTCAACGAGAACTGCTTGACCTCCCGGTCGATGGATCTTTCACAGGATTGAACCAGAATGGTTCTTCGGGTCCCCAATAGACCTCAATTCCAACTATAACTCCCACACAAGTCCAATTCGCACGCACTGATTTCGGGTGCTAACTTCCCCCTCACTCGACCACTGGCTATGATCAAGCACCTAACCAAAGGTACTTCGGGACTACGAAGTTCGGGTATTTTAAAAGTGAGCCGCTCTCGACTCTCCCAACTCCGAATTTATGAACTATTAACCTATGAGCGCTAGCTCCTCTCCTCTAGATCCTTCCAATATAACCTCAGGCTATGACTTGAGGCCCAACTCTCAAGCGCTTCGGGACTTCGTTCTTCGCATCTTCGAAAGACGGCTTACCCCTCTTCTCCTGAAGTCCAAACTTCGAATTTCCCTTGTGTCAAATCGACGGTCCACGTTCCTCCGCAACCAACAGCTCAGATCGCGCTTCGCACTTCGCGAAGTTGGCACTCCACTCCTCGCAATTTTTCCGTGTCGCGAAATATCCTCTCCTAATCAGACGGTTGTCGATACGTCGAGATCTTTCCCGAAAGGATCTCCACCGTTCCTTCGACGCTTCTTTGATAACTCTCGCTTTTGGAAGAGTCCCACGCCGCTAACTCTCCTGAGCTTCCACACTAGCACACTGAAAACTCTACACCTTGCCTTTGAGTCCTTCGAAGGTTCGACCCTTAGGAACTTTCCTAAGTGCGTTCGACCACCAGTCTAAAAAGACCGCTCTCCCTCCTGAGCTTAACCTTTACTACAAACTCAGAAAACCCTCTGGGTTCCGTTCCTCGCACACCTTGCGAGACTTTTCCAAACGTTCTTTCTTCTTAGAGAAATCTACTCACCTCTGTGCACTCCTTGCAACGGGGAATTTTCCAATCTCCCCTCAAATGAACGAGTCCAACAAATGACTCGACCTACGCACCTCCCACGTAGCTTCTGTGCACACCTTGCACTCTTGCTGAGAGTAAAACCCCGGTATCCCTCCTGAGATTTTCTGAGATTAACTCAAAAACCTGTCAGCGCACTCCTTGCGGACTAACACTGCACTCCTTGCAGATTCTCTCAGGAAGAGAAACAATTGAAACTTATTGTGTCTTCACAAAGTCACTCAACATTCATAAGCATGAAACAAACAAATAACAGAGACTGAAAGCAAATAATAACCACACCATTCATAAAATGAACATACTGAACATGATACACCATGAATCTGGATCAAAGTCTTCTCTGTTATATTGAATTGAGTGCTCTATACATAAGGGGTTTCAACAACTTCTACAATACTCTCTACAGCATATCTCTCTTTCCATGCAACTCCAACTACTCAATAATAATCCGACATATAGTTTACATATTCTTTTACAAAGGGGAGCTCATCGAGCTTTTCCCCTCCAACCATCTAAGTGCTATCTTAGCAAATTAAGACTATTAACTACTAAGGCCTCATATAATAAATGAAAGGCACAGACAGATAAGAGAAAAAAGCTACAGATCTGTACTGTCCATAAATACAATGACAGAATTACAATCCTTCTCGATCCTACATTAAGGTTTCGCCTTCTTGTTCTTTTAATGAAGCTCTAATTACATTCACATCAGAACTTTTGAAGTTGCCACGTCCTTCAAACTTTTGATCTTTTCAAAATTTGCGCTGCCCGTTGATTTTTTTCTCCTTGAGCGCCTTTGATATGGATGCTCCTGCATCAAAGAGGATTCTCCCAAAAAGAGGGAGTGGATTATGAAGAGACATTTGCTCCAGTCACTAGGTACACTTCCATCAAGACCATTATTTATCTTGCTTCAGTTATGGGTTGGAAATTAAATCAGATGGATGTAAAGACCACGTTCCTCAATGATATGATTGAGGAAGAAGTGTACATAGAGAAACCTCAAGGTTTTATGATACATGGGAAGGAATCCCATGTCTACAGATTAAAGAAAGCATTGTATGTGTTATCCCCCACTTTTAGGGATAACTAGGAGATTATGTCTCAAGGCCCACAGGTCCTAGACATGGAGTACCGAGAGCCAGATCGACTTGAGCATGGCACTGGAGGGCCCATATTTTCTCCCTTTCAGCGCCTCCACTTTGCCAACAGCAGCAGCAACATCCATCACCTTCGTCTTGGTCCTGCATCAGACATGGTTCTTTCTCCATGAGGTAATGAGTCCGAGTATCATGGTATGTGTCACTCTGATCCTCAAAACCTTTGAATATGTGCATTTGATTCCTTTGTTTCTAACAGGTGCTTGGATCTTATGCTTGTCCACTTGACCTTGTCTTGGGGGAATGATAGGATGCCCTAGCAAGCCTGTTTCCATAGATTTTGAGTTGCCATTGGGGGAATTTCTAAAGATCCATCGCCCGTTCCCGTCACACATACCACTTTCCATCTTATTTCCCGCTCACCCATCCCATTACCTTGGTCTGGGCATAGGGTTGATCATTTAGGGGTTGCACCTTACCTTGTGAGAAGAATTGGCTAAAGGCATGGGGGGTAAAAGTAGCTGACAATAAAAGCCTAAGAATAAAACCTCGAGATGCTTCGCCCAGGGATCCCCAAGAAAGCAATAAAAGGCTTCTCAGCAAGAAACAGAGGGACCCGTAAAAAATAAATCAAGGCCTAGTTGAGAGATAGGGGGGTCTCATCACGAGCCGGCCTATTAGGTCCATGGGTGCCTAACGATACGACACTACTAGCAGCTGGTTACCATGCCAGGGTAGTGGCTCTTGGTTGCATGGCCAAGAGAAAGGGGTCTCATCACGAGCCAACCTTCTTGTTTCCGTGAAAGTACTTGTGGGTAACATTACCACCTCTGGTCACTAAGCCAGGGCAGCGTCCCTTGACTATCTCCTTGAAAGAAAAAGCAATAAAAAAGATAAAAAACAATAAAGACAAGACCTGGTCAGAGGATAGGGGGTCTCATCACGAGCTAGCCTATTAGGTCCATGAGCATCTAGCGGTATGACACTACCAGCATCTGGTCACCACGCCAGGGTAGTGGCTCTTGGTGGCATAGCCAAGAGTAAAGGGGGTCTCATCACGAGCCAACCTTTCATTTATGTGAAATACTTGTGGCTAACATTGCCACCACTGGTCACCAAGCCAGGGCAGTGTCCTTTGACTAGCATCTTGGAAGAAAAAGAATGAAGATAAAAGACATGAATGGGCTTGGAAACATTGCATCCATGACAGGTACAGCTCACCCTCCATAGAGGCACCCATTGGTAAGCCATCCTTGCTATCACTGCACCTTTTGCCCAGACATCCCCAACTACTTCACCTACTTGAATGACTTGGATTTGATCCTTTCCAGGAACAACACTTTTCCAATAGACTCTAGCCTAATAGGATGTCTTGTCACTTTCCCCAAACTTGTATTACAAACTTGTATAATTTCTTTGAGCTTTTGACTGGGGTAATAGGGGTTGTATGCACATGTTCAATAATATTGATGATGAGATGTGATTGACATTGCTATGATCCTTGTGACTTATGAGCCCATGAAGGGCGTAGCTGTTGATGTACAAGATCATGCCCGACGGACAGGTACCATGTTGGACCGGTACGCATGGGGAGATGATCAGTTCGAACCTCCATGGAGCTGAAGAGCCCACCAGATGGATGTTGATACCTGAGAAGGGGGCAGAGACCGAACAGAGGGGTTTGCACAGGAGACAAGGAGGATGTCTTGCAGAGGCACCTCGGCAGAGTTTGACCTAGGGGGATTGTGCCCTTTTCAGTGGAACGCTAGCCTTGGAAGGCCTAGGACGTCACCCTTCATGACCATGACGTCACCTAGCAGCATGGACACTTTGGGAGACAACTGCGACAGTTTTGGCATGTGTGGCAGGTTGGAAAAGCCCAAGGAGGGATAACGTTTTGCTCCAGGATGTTGCATTTTCCCTAGAAGGGGATAACGTCACCCTAAAGGAGCATGACGTCTCTCTTTAGCTTGATTAGGGTTTAATTTTAAGCATTTAATGTAAAACAGTATGATTTTTAGTATTTTGGCCTTGTCGACCTTTTTATGACCTAAAAGTGAAATTAGGTCATGGTACTAAATAAATTGAGGGTTTTCACCTTCATTTTTTCATCATCTTTCACTCACTCATTAGTGAGGCCTGAAATTTGCGCCACTCTTGGAGTTCTTGGCTGAAATTGGGAGGCGCACTTGTTGAAGGAAGACATTTTTGGACTTATATTGGCATTTCTCTTGGTGGAAGGTATTACAACTAAGGTTTGCTATGTGATTTCTTGGTTAAATGTAAGTGAATTTCTGCAAAAGTTCCTAATTGAATGGTTGTAGTATTATTTTTTTGCATCTATTGTTATAATTTGTTGAATAAACCCTAGGTGACAAGCACACATTGAAGGTCCTTGTCTCGTGTCCCCATCAAGGTTTTGAGCCATTTGTTGAAGAGGATAGAGCCTTGCCTTAGCAACACTCCATCCCTCTTCTTCCTACTAGCCGTTCTCTTATTTGTTGAGCTAAGAAGGAGAAAACGCATCAAGGCCTAGTTCCCCTACACCTTGGTGAGCCGATTTTCCCTAGGGTTTGCCTGGTAAAGCCTTGTCATAGCAATACGTTACCTCCAAAACCTCTTGTCTTAGTTTTATGCAATCTTTTGAGCTAGCCGTTTTTCCATTTAAGCTAAGGAAGGAGGAGAGAGCACTGAGGCCTAGTTCCCCTACACCAAAGTGAGCCTCTCTCCCCTATGGTTTCATCCTTGAGGCCTTTCCATAACAACACCTCAAGGTCTAACCCTCTTGTCCTTAGTCTTACTACTTTCACTTGATCCTTCAACTCTTGTGTCCTCTACTTTTGACTCCATTTACCCTAATAAGGCATTAATCTAAGGCCTCCTTTGTCTTGAGTAACTTGATCACAACTTCAATCAAACATTTTGAGCAATACTAATCTTTCTAACCCTAGCCTAAGACTAACCCTACTAACTCATTGTTGTCATCATCCTTTGCTATAAACATCATTGTGCAGCTATCGTTTTACTTTCAAGCAATTGAATGGTTGTTTAAGGCATTATCTAATGAAGTGTTAATTTGTCATATTGAATGCCAAGTTTCTTTAGCATTTATTGAAGAAGTGATATTGAAATCATTGCTACTATACAAACATTGACTTCGTCAATATTTATTGCTCAATTGCTTATATTCAAGAAAGCCATTGATTATATGAAGTACTAACCAACAAGCAAGATTGCATATGCATCGTTCTATTGTTGTCTGGTTCTCGAGCAGGTGATCTTATTGGTTATTACTACTGGCTACATTTATTGGCTATAAGCCAGGACTTTCTGATCAGGTGGTAACTTGTGAGGGGGATCATTATCACTCAGCCTTGCTAAAACCTCTTGCCTTCTCAAAACCCCAAGTTACCGAGGACGTCTCCCCTGGGCTTTACCTCCCTAAATAGAAAGAACCCTCCCATCGAGGTAACAGTGGGTGGGATTGGTTCAGTTATGCCAGTTTGACCTCTTTTCGTCTGTCCTTTATCCTAACTACAAACTGTGCGATAACAATATGGACTCAAACAAGCACACAGAGCATGGTACTCCCGAATTGATAGATACTTGATGAGATTGGTGTTCACTGATCCGGATTATTTTCGACACGAAATGAGAGCGGAGATATAATAAGGAAATGCACAGAGATATCGCAGATATTCAATAATATAACAGAAATGTATCAGAGATGCAACCATAAACACAGATATACACGATTTCTATTAATGAAAGAAATGTACAGAGACTGTAAAAATACAGAGTGAAAGACTCTCTAGAATGGTGGCAGCTTATCTCTGAGAAGAGATGTGACGGCTACTCGCATTCGCAAGAAGATGATTACAATGAGGCTCTGAAGACCTTTTTACAATAAACAGGAATGCCAAAAGTCCTAGACATCCAAAAACCTAACCCTAGGAGATGAAGCGCCAAAAGTCATGTGGGCACCGTTTGGATAAGTTAGTACATCAACTTCCCGGGGTCATAACTTTTGCATACGATCTCCGTTTTAGGCGTATGATAGCTCGTTGGAAAGGTATCGTCGAGGAGATTCATTTTGGGGGCTCAATTATGCCTTCAGTTATCATTGAGAACCTCGATCTCGAAAAACCTTCATTTAGGCCCTCAAAATGGCCCCGGAAGTTAAAACCTGCTAAAAATAGTAAATTGCTAAAATTGCCAAAAAACTGTTTTGAGCCAGTGGAAAAAGGTGGGTGGCCACTGATATCCACCTGGATCAATCCTCCCTCCTTAGGAAGCAATGGTCTCCATTGCGTTGAGTTCCCGGGGGAGAGGAAAAATCGTTTGCTGGATCTACATCTGGGTGAGCTACTTGTATTGTTGGAGACGTCGCGCTGCTTAGTTTGTGAAATTTTGTCATGAACCTTTTGAAGCTGAGGTTGTTCAACAATTCGAGCTACATGAGAGGAATGTGTGCAGAAGGAATCTTTGCGCTTTGCTGCAACCTTTAAGACTTGCTTCTGTTGGATAGAAGGTGATGGGGGCAAGGCTGTAGTGGTTGCAGTGTCCTTCTATTCCCCTTTTGAACAGATTGTGAAGAAGCTGAATTTTGCAGTATGAGATACTACCTTGCGACACTTTTTAGGTGGAACAATAGTTGGAACTACCTCTGGTATTCTGTAGAGATGACCCCCCAAAGTAACAATGACACTACGGGGTCGAGACTCATAAACATCATGGCGTCTCCACATATATGGTTGGCCCAAGAGAACATCACAGACATCCAATGGGGCAACATCACATAATACCTCATCCTTAAAGGGTTGGATGTCGTATGACAATCGACACTGTTGGCTGACACGGAGATCTCGTCCTTGTCGAAGCCACCCGATGTTGTATCGTTGCGGGTGTGGTGTTGTCGACAATCCCAATTGTTTGACGACCTCTGCTGAGATGAGGTTTTTTTGGCTTCCGCTATCAACAATAAAATGCAGCGGTGTCCCCTTCACCCACATCTGTGAATGAAAAAGGCGCTCCCCCTCTTCAGGATCTATTGGTTCTTCTGGTTGAATTGTTGCGGTCGCGACAATAGCAGTGGGGTCTGCGTTAATGATCTGTCCTTTACCAGTATTTTCAGAATCAGATTC
>JASDQU010101407.1:42776-53387 GCA_032191745.1 Picea mariana | reverse complement strand
TCATACTTTGGTTGTTGCGGATTTGCAGACCCGAATTCCCGTTTGTTCTGGTGCTTAAATTTCTGCTCAATTTTAACAGCATATCGATAAGCAGCACCGAGTGATGAGATGTCCAGAAAATCCATTTCAGTCTGGATGTATCTTTGTAGAGCCCCACGGTATTTCAGAACCAAATGTCGCTTGGAGTCTTTGATACCCAACTTGGTGCGCAAGGTATGGAAGGTATTGGTGAACTCCAGAACTGCTTGGCCCCTCTCTTTCCACAGTGTGGTCCATCTCATGTACCGGTCTTCATAGTTTCCAATAGGGTAATACTGTTCCTTTACCGCATCCATTAAAAAATCCCAAGTGGGATCGACCCCATATATTCCAGACTCCTCTGTGGAACTTTGCTCCCAGTAAGTTTCCCACCAATGTTTGACATGAGGGAGAGCTTTAAGGAGTGCGAAGGTGATCTTTTCTTTGTCGGAAAAATTGTGAACAGAGAAGTAACCTTCTAGTAGAGTTAACCATTTTTCTAGGGCTTCTGCATCTATCTGTCCTTCAAATACAGGAATATCAAAATTAACTTGTACCTTGAAAGGTGAGGTGCCTTCAAAGTGGCCGCTTAATGAAGATGTCCCTAATGCTATCAACAAGCGTTTAAGGATGTGGGCAAAATTCTCCATCATTTCGTCCCTCTGTCGCGTGAGAGCTTGCTCAAGCAACAGATTGATAGGATCGTCTGCTCCGTTGATTTTCTTTTCTTCCGCCATTGAGGGTTTCTTGGGTGTGCGAGAGCGATTGTCTTCAAGAGAGACAAGCTCGAGACCCAACTTGCTATACTCGGACCTCGACGGGGACATGCACTGAAAAAACGATCAAGAGAAGCCTGCTCTGATACCACTGATCCGGATTATTTTCGGCATGAAATGAGAGCGGAGATATAATAAGAAAATGCACAGAGATATCGCAGATATTCAATAATATAACAAAAATGTATCAGAGATGCAACCATAAACACAGATATACAGTAATACACGATTTCTATTAATGAAAGAAATGTACAGAGACTGTAAAAATACAGAGTAAAAAACTCACTAGAATGGTGGCAGCTTATCTCTGAGAAGAGATGTGACGGCTACTCGCATTCGCAAGAAGATGATTACAATGAGGCTCTGAAGGCCTTTTTACAATAAACAGGAATGCCAAAAGTCCTAGACATCCAAAAACCTAACCCTAGGAGATGAAGCGCCAAAAGTCATGTGGGCCCCGTTTGGGTAAGTTAGTACATCAACTTCCCGGGGTCGTAACTTTTGCATACAATCTCCGTTTTAGGCGTATGATAGCTCGTTGGAAAGGTATCGTCGACGAGATTCATTTTGGGGGATCAATTATGCCTTTGACTATCATTGAGAACCTCGATCTCGAAAAACCTTCATTTAGGCCCTCAAAATGGCCCTGGAAGTTAAAACCTGCTAAAAATAGTAAATTTCCAAAATGGCCAGAAAACTGTTTTGAGCCAGTCGAAAAAGGTGGGTGGCCACCAATATCTACCTGGATCATTCACCAAGAGTGATGCAGATCCCAACCTTTACTACAAGTTTATTGATGGTGATCCCTTGATCTTGGTGCTATATGTTGATGATATGTTCCTCACAGGAGCAGAATGGCTCATTGACAGGTGTAGGAGGGATTTGGCCTCAAAATTCGATATGAAGGATCTTGGCTTGATGCACTATTTCTTGGGATTGGAGGTATGGCAGAGACCATGCGAGATTTTCCTTGGACAAGGAAAATATACAATTTAGATTTTGCGCAGGTTTGGTATGATGAACTGCAAGTCCATGGATACACCTATGGAGACAAATATGAAGAAGTTGAGTGATTCTACTTCAGATTCAGATTTGGTGGATCCCACTATGGACAAGAAATTGATTGGATCCTTGATGTACTTGGTTAACACTAGGCCAGATATTTTCTTTGCAGTAAACACCTTCAGCCAGTTTATGGTAGAGTCGATACACTACTATTGGGTTGCAGCATATCATGTGTTGAGGTACCTGCATGGTACAATTGGATATGGCCTCAAATATGTCTCAAGTGGTGAAGTGAAGCTGTAGGGATATACAGATTCTGATTGGGAAGGGAGTGCAGTGGACAGAAAGAGCACCTCAGGGTGTTTCTTCAACTTAGTATCAGCTATGATATCCTGGATTAGTAGGAAGCAAACTTCGGTAGCACTCAATACAACAAAAGCAGAGTATATCACAACTAGTGTCACAAGTCGTGAAGTAGTATGGCTCCAAAAACTACTTGCAGGACTATTTGATCAACAGCTAGAGACGACCTTGATACATTGTGATAACCAAAGCTATGTCAATCTTTCAGAAAATCCAGTATTTCATGACAGATCGAAGAATATTGAGATCAAATACCACTTCATCCGAGACATGGTATAGAAGGGAGCGGTGAAGCTCCAATACGTATCCACAGATGAGCAGATTACATAAATTCTCACCAAACCTTTGTCGAAGGTGAAGTTCGAATACTTCAAGGACAAGCCTGGTGTGATGCAGAATGTCTCCCTTGCTGAGAGGGAGTGTTGATGTTTTGGGCAACATCGGGCAGACATTCTCCTCATATTGTCCATGTGACTTGGCTAAGGAGAATGGCCCAGGCATAGTCTTTATCCTTGATCATGTGACTTGACAAGGACCGACAAAGACTCGAGGCACATATGCATCAGCAGACATTCTCCTCAGATGGCCATGTGACTTGGCTAAGGAGAATGGCCCAAGGCGTTGATGGTCTCCATGTATTAGCATCAGGTAGACATTCTCCTCAGATGGCCATATGACTTGGCTAAGGAGAATGGCCCAGGTGTAGTCTCTATCCTTGATCATGTGACTTGACAAGCACTGACAAAGACTCAAGGTGCTATGTGGGAAATGAACACATCAACTAGGTGCATGCCAAAGAGGATTACATCAACCAGGCTCAAGGACAACCTTTCTAGAAAAGAAGAAGTGTCAAGAAGACATTATGATGCCCATCTGCCATTAAATAAGCCCTAGGAAGCAATTGAAGACCCAAGAAGAGAAGTCGACCTCCATAAGTAAAAGACAAAAAACAATAAAGTAAAAGTGAAGACCCAGGAAGAGAAGTTAGCCCCACATGAAAGGAAAACTGACTTCAATAATATAAATAAAGGTTCATTTCATTTCATTTGACACACTCACTCACTCATCTCTCATTCAAGAAAGAAGGCACAAGTTTCAAGGAGGTCTTATCTGGGGTAAAATTCGTCGCAACTTGAATTTCTTGGTATTCTATCTTGTATTAGCATCAGGTAGACATTCTCCTCAGATGGCAATATGACTTAGCTAAGGAGAATGGCCCAGGTGTAGTCTCTATCCTTGATCATGTGACTTGACAAGCATTGACAAAGACTCAAGGTGCTATGTGGGAAATGAACACATCAACTAGGTGCATGCCAGAGAAGATTACATCAACGAGGCTCAAGGACAACCTTTCTAGAAAAGAAGAAGTGTCAAGAAGACAAGACGATGCCCATCTGACCATTAAAGAAGCCCCATGAAGCAATTGAAGACCCAAGAAGAGAAGTCGACCTCCACAAGTAAATACCCAGGAAGAGAAGTTGGCCCCACATGAAAAGGACAACTGACTTGACGAATATAAATAAAGGTTCGTTTCATTTCATTTGACACACTCACTCACTCATCTCTCACTCAAGAAAGAAGACATAAGTTTCAAGGAGGTCTTATCTAGGGTAAAATTCGTTTCAACTTGAAGTTCTTGGTAATCTATCTTGTGCGCTACCTCTTGGGAGTTGCGCTAGGCTTGGGAGGTGACTCTTTAATATCTCTTGGTCTATTTTGATGGTGATAAACTTGTAAACTCTTGAATTGATTCTTCTATAAGAAAAGTTGTTTGGTTTTCTCCAAAGGTTGGGTTTCCCAGGATAAATTCTTGTGTTCTTGTGTCTATTGTGCATGGTTAATATTTATAGATCTTGTTATTTCCACTACATTATAATAGATGATATTTTCATTGTATAGTTATTCTATGATAACTGTGGCATGAATGAAAATTTTGCATTGAAATTATAAAACAATAACAATCAAATCTGAGAATCAGAAAATTCAACACAAACTATGGAGATATCTTCATATTGAAATACTGCAACTCGGTAAGTTCTACTGTGGATTAATAATCTTTTGGATGCAGAAGGGTTTAAGCTCAGAACGAATGAATGTAACCCAACATTTAGGAATAGTACTTGTGAGAACTTTTAGAGTACTTGGTGTGAAACATCCCTTTTCCAAAATATCATATTCGAGAATAGTACTGGTACATTATTTTTTCTATTTTTGAGACAAAAATGAGGCGAAGGCGCCAACTCCACAAGAAATAATGGCCTCTATTCTTCATTTCTTTCATATTATGTCTACAGGTCAACCAAACACAACCTCGATGGAAAAAAAAAACACCTCTGAAAAAAAAATAATGGAGAGACAAAAATCTTGTGTAGATTAAGCACACAACCTAGCGGCTTTAGGGGGGAATTATGATCATCAATTCAATGTAAATAACAAGACTTCTAAATAACAGTTTTACAAGGTTTGATGTTTTCTCTATACGTGTCTACATCATGTACAAGGTTAGTTCTTTTCTGTGTACCTTTGTGATGAAGAATGAGGGAAAGACCTGTAAGAACTGCACATCAACTAACTCCATAGGAAATAATGGACTCCATTCTTCATCATCCCATCTCTATAATTTAACTGCAAATCAACCTACCAAACACTGTAGGAGAAACTAATTTCATGTGGGATATGTGAGGAAAAAGATATATTTCCAAAAAAATGGAAGTGTATTTATTTGAGTTAAAGAGAAACACAATAGCTAGGCAGACCACAAAAGTGAGTTAACGACTCATCCCCTATGCGGGAGTCGTACCAGGAACCACCTTAAAAACGAACCAATACGAAATTCTTTATATGGATTGGAGGCGAATATAATATTGGAGTAGCATTTAAGCATAAGCCATATCTCTAATAAATTTAAGGTTTGGTTTGTATGTTTTAGAAGTTTTTTTAATGATTTTTCCATATTTTATAGGTACACATTAAGCTATCTATGTAAGTTCTATCCATATTTTATAAATATAAATGGAACTATTTAATATTTATTTAATTTTGATGATATTTATTATTAATATTAATTTGTTTTAATTTCATATTTATTAACTAATTATATATTTAATATGAAGTATAATTATTAATAACATGTATTTATTGTAATATCATATTTATTATTAATGATAATATTCATATATGTTTATTTTAATTTCATGATTATTAAGTAATTATATGAGTAGTTAATTAGTGGATAAAGAGCACATATATTTTATTATTCAAACATTTTTTACATGATTAGATATTGTGAACCTGACTGAACTCCACAAGAAATATTTGGCTTTGTTCTCAATCTCTAACATGTCAGGAAAAAAAGACAGAAAGAAAGACAAAGGAAAGAATGTGTACTTGCATGTGAGTAGTTGGAAACAACGAACACTAAGAAATTGAAATATGAAAAGATTTGCTCAATTCCTAACGAAATATTTAATAGAATGTACTCTTCCCCCTTTCATCCACCAATATTTGTTCAATTCCTGACTAAACATTTAATAGAATGTACTTTTCTCCCTTTCATCCACTAATTCAATCCAATGTATTTTTCTCCCTCTCATCCATTTAATTGAAACTAGATGCCTAGGATAACCTTGAATCCATCAATCATCTAGACTAAATTCAATTGACATGTTGAGTTTATCTAGTTATTGACTTACTTCATGATAGTGTTTATATGAATTATGAATTGAAATCATGTGGAAAGATAACTTTAAAAGTCCACCTACTATTCTTACTAAACCCAAAAATTAACATATTGAATTTATCCACTTATTAACTTACCTAGTTAATTTAAAATGATATTTAATTATTGATAATGACAATAATCTACATTCATTTTGATATTATTTTAATTTCATTAAATAATTATATAAAAACTAAGTAAAAAAATAAATTCATTTCGTTGGCTTCAATCCCATTTCTTCACCCCTGTGAGCATCACCCGATGCAATGAGTGCTAAGTGAACTATTCAAATCATGAGAATTATTGGTCAGTTGAAACTAATACTCATGAATATGGGTCATAGATTAATGACTTACACTACGCAGTTAATCCCAAAAATAATATCTAAAAAAATAAATGTTATCCATAAAATAACATTTCAATCATATTAAATTGTACATACACCTCAATTAATATTGATACAAATTCCATCTATATTTATATATATATATATATATATATATATATATATATATATAACACCCTAAATTCATAATTCCCTCAAACTTACTATTATAACTCTCACTACCATATACATTTATCATATAACAATGTCTTATCATTTTAGGTTATACATACATCTCCATAATTTTATGCAAACTGCAATTCAATTCAAAATAATATAAATTTTATTTTATTTTTTAAAAACTCACAATTTAAAAAGTACTCAAAATTCATTTAAAAAAAATAAATTTATTATAAAACAAAATAAAATCTTACCATATACTTACAATACTAATAAATAACCAATTTACATGGCCCTAAATTTGTCTAAAAAAAAGGAAAAAATAAATAAATCTTCCCAAGAAAATAAGATGTTAAAATAATAAAATTAAATCTACCCTGTTCACACCTATATGGACAAATAATATATCGCGTGCTTAGCCAGCTTTTATTCATCACATAGATTAGTGTTTTTTTATTATTAAATTCACTTAGCCTTAAAATTTATCATTTAGGAATTCAATAAAAAAAATTAGCAAATATCAAAAATATAATTTTATAATCCAACATCAGATACAGGGTTCGAGATTGTGTACCTGACTGAGGAAAAACCCTGTGAGAATTGCACATACAAATAATACGACAAATCCCCAAGAAATATTTGGCCTTATTTTTCATCGCTGACATGTCATGAAAGAAAGACAAAGCCAAGAATGTGTACCTGCATGCCAGTAGCCGGAAACGAGATTGTATGACCACCACGAACCCGAAATATGAAAAAATTTGCTTAACTCCAGACAAAATATTTAGTCGTATGTGCTCTTCTCCATCTGATCTCGTCGGCATCTACACCTTATCCAAATGCAGTATCATGGGTTTAATTGATCTCTCCTCTGCATCCAGCAACAAAATAAAATTGGTCGGCCAAACAATTCAAAAAAGAAAAGAAAAATCAAACAGTACACCAAATAATATTTTGGAGGCAGAAGGGTTTAAGGTCAGAATGAATGAAACCCAAAATTAAGGAATAGTACTTGCAATAACTTTCAGAGTACTTGGTGTGAAACATTGATTTTCAAACTATTACATTCGGGAATAGTATTAGTACGTTGTTTTCTCTGTTTTTGATACGAAAATGAGGCGAAGGCTTCAACTCCACAAGAAATAATGGCTTTTATTCTTCATCTCCGTCATATCAAACACGGTCTCAGCGGGAAAAAAATGCCTAAAAATGAGAGACAGAAATGTCATTACTATGATCAGCAATTCAATGTAAATAACAAGATTTTTAAATACCAGTTTTACAGGGTTTGATATTTTTACCTTCGTAGCCAAGAATGAGGCCAAGAACTGCACATTAGCTAACTCTACTGGAAATAATGGACTCCATTCTTCATTTTCGTCATCCCATCTTTGTAATTGAACCCCAAATAAACCAAGCACTGCATGAGAAGCCAATTTCTGTAGAATATGTGAGGGAAAATATATATTTTCGAAAAATTGGAAGTGTATTTATTGGAGCTAAATAGAGACACAATGGAGATGCTCAAGCTGGCTGGGCGTACCATAAAAGCGAGTTAAATACACATCCCCACAATATACTGATGCATGTGGGAGTCGTACCCAGAACCACCTAAAAACAAGAACCAGTACGGAATTCTTTATATAGTTTGGAGGCGGATATGATGTTGGAGTAGCATCTAGGCCTCATGGTTTGTATTTTTATGTTTTTTTAATATATTTTATAAATATACAGTAAGTTATCTATGTATACTCTATAAATATAAACATAAATGGATTTATTTAATATTTATTTAATTTTAGATAATAATTATTATTAATATTAATATAGATTTGTTTTAATTTCAAATTTATTAAATAATTATATATGTAATACAAACTATAATTATTAGTAATGATATTAATATGTATTATTTTGATATTATATTTATTATTTTGGTGTGGTGATAATATTTATATAAATTTATTTAATATAAATGATATTTTATAAAGATAAACATAAATGAAATTATTTAATATTTATTTAATTTTAGATAATTATTATTATTAATATTAATATAGATTTGTTTTAATTTTATATTTATTAAATAATTATATATGTAATATAAATTATAATTATTAGTAATGATATTAGTATGTATTATTTTGATATCATATTCATTATTTGGTTTGGTGATAATATTTATATAAATTTATTTTAATTTTATGATTATTAAGTAATTATATAAGTAGTTAATTAGTGGATAAAGAGTACTTGAGTTGAAATAAGGTGGGTAGGATAACTTTGAATCCATGTACTATTCTCAAGAAATTCAATTTACATTTTCACTTTATCTACTTATTAACTTACTCCATTGTAGTGTATATGTGAATTGAAGGGTAATTACATATTTATATGAGTAGTTAACAAGTAGATAAATAACACATGTCACAAGTGGAAACTCAATTGACATGTTGAATTTATCTACTTATTGACTTACTCCATTATATTGTTTATATGAATTGAAGGCCAATATAATATTGGAGTAGCATTTAGGCATAGTCAATATCTCAATAAACTTATGTCTATTAAGTAATTATATGAATGGATTAACAAGTGGATAAACAACACATATGTCACAAGTGAGAATTGTTGTCATGTGAAGGATAACCTTGACTCCACAGACAATTTGGAAGAAACCCAAAAATTGACATATTGAGTTTATTGACTTATTAACTCATCCCATTAATTTAATTTAAATGATGTAAAAATAAACAATTTTCCATATAAAATATAATTATTATTAATAATGAAAATGATCTACATCATTTTGATTGCATTTTAATTTCATATTTATTAAGTAATTATAAAAACTAAAATAATAAGTAAACAAACAACAAAAATAAATGTTATCCATATAATAACATTTCAATCATATTAAATTGTATATACACCTCAATATTATTAATACAAATTCCATCTCAATTCAAAATAATATTGTATAATATCATTTTTATTTTAAATCTAACACCTTAAATTCATAATTCATCTAAACCTTTTATCATAACATTCATATATATTTATAACTATTATCCATATAATATTGTCTTGCACATACACCCTCAATACTTTGATAAAACTCAATTCAAAATAATACAAATTTTATTTTATTTTTTTAATTTTATTTGATTTTTTAAAACTATAACACTTTAAAATTACCAAATACTTATATATTTATATAGAAACTCAATTCAATTCAAAATAATACAAATTTTATTTAATTTTTTTAATTTTATTTTAATTTTTTAAAACTATAACACCTTAAAATTAAGGAAGTGTTTATAATTCATGGAAACTAGTTAAATGTAAAATTAAAAAAAAAAAAACTAAATTTATTATTAAACAAAATCATATTTACCATATAAATCTACAACTATAAGACTGTAGTAAATAACCAATTTATATACCTACAGGAATCTAATAAATAACTAATTTACCAAACCCTAAATTCGTCCATGGTCAAAAAAAAATAAAAAATAAAATAAAAACAATGTATACACCTACACATCTACAACTACAGAACTGTAGTAAATAACCAATTTATACACTTACATAAATCTAATAAATAACTAATTTACCAAAACCTAAATTCGCCCATGGTAAAAAATAAATAAAAACAATTTATACACCTACAGGAATGCAATAAATAACTAATTTACCAAACCCTAAATTCGTCCACGCTAAAAAAAAAAACAATTTATACATCTACAACTACGTAAATAACCAATTTATACACCTACATAAATCTAATAAATAACTAATTTACCAAAACCTAAATTCGCCCATAGTAAAAAAAATTAAAAATAAAAACAATTTATACACCTATAGAAATGTAATAAATAACTAATTTACCAAACCCTAAATTCGTCCATAGTGAAAAAAAATAAAAAAAATCAGAAGAAAATAGGATGTTAAAATGAACAAAATCAAATCCACCTTGTTCAATAATAGATCGCGTGCTTAGCCAGTTTTGATTCATCATTCACGTGCTTAGCCAGTTTTGATTCATCATTCATCACATAGATTCGTGTTTTTTTCATTAGTAAATTCATGTATCCGTAAAATTTTGGTCACCACTCGTGAATTCAATAAAAAATAAAAATAACAAATATAAAATAACTGGTTGTATGATTCAAATCAAGTACAGGGTTAGAGATTGTGCACCTGATTGAGGCAAAACCCTGTGA
>JASDQU010101407.1:27785-42756 GCA_032191745.1 Picea mariana | reverse complement strand
TCAATTATGCCTTTGACTATCATTGAGAACCTCGATCTCGAAAAACCTTCATTTAGGCCCTCAAAATGGCCCTGGAAGTTAAAACCTGCTAAAAATAGTAAATTTCCAAAATGGCCAGAAAACTGTTTTGAGCCAGTCGAAAAAGGTGGGTGGCCACCAATATCTACCTGGATCATTCACCAAGAGTGATGCAGATCCCAACCTTTACTACAAGTTTATTGATGGTGATCCCTTGATCTTGGTGCTATATGTTGATGATATGTTCCTCACAGGAGCAGAATGGCTCATTGACAGGTGTAGGAGGGATTTGGCCTCAAAATTCGATATGAAGGATCTTGGCTTGATGCACTATTTCTTGGGATTGGAGGTATGGCAGAGACCATGCGAGATTTTCCTTGGACAAGGAAAATATACAATTTAGATTTTGCGCAGGTTTGGTATGATGAACTGCAAGTCCATGGATACACCTATGGAGACAAATATGAAGAAGTTGAGTGATTCTACTTCAGATTCAGATTTGGTGGATCCCACTATGGACAAGAAATTGATTGGATCCTTGATGTACTTGGTTAACACTAGGCCAGATATTTTCTTTGCAGTAAACACCTTCAGCCAGTTTATGGTAGAGTCGATACACTACTATTGGGTTGCAGCATATCATGTGTTGAGGTACCTGCATGGTACAATTGGATATGGCCTCAAATATGTCTCAAGTGGTGAAGTGAAGCTGTAGGGATATACAGATTCTGATTGGGAAGGGAGTGCAGTGGACAGAAAGAGCACCTCAGGGTGTTTCTTCAACTTAGTATCAGCTATGATATCCTGGATTAGTAGGAAGCAAACTTCGGTAGCACTCAATACAACAAAAGCAGAGTATATCACAACTAGTGTCACAAGTCGTGAAGTAGTATGGCTCCAAAAACTACTTGCAGGACTATTTGATCAACAGCTAGAGACGACCTTGATACATTGTGATAACCAAAGCTATGTCAATCTTTCAGAAAATCCAGTATTTCATGACAGATCGAAGAATATTGAGATCAAATACCACTTCATCCGAGACATGGTATAGAAGGGAGCGGTGAAGCTCCAATACGTATCCACAGATGAGCAGATTACATAAATTCTCACCAAACCTTTGTCGAAGGTGAAGTTCGAATACTTCAAGGACAAGCCTGGTGTGATGCAGAATGTCTCCCTTGCTGAGAGGGAGTGTTGATGTTTTGGGCAACATCGGGCAGACATTCTCCTCATATTGTCCATGTGACTTGGCTAAGGAGAATGGCCCAGGCATAGTCTTTATCCTTGATCATGTGACTTGACAAGGACCGACAAAGACTCGAGGCACATATGCATCAGCAGACATTCTCCTCAGATGGCCATGTGACTTGGCTAAGGAGAATGGCCCAAGGCGTTGATGGTCTCCATGTATTAGCATCAGGTAGACATTCTCCTCAGATGGCCATATGACTTGGCTAAGGAGAATGGCCCAGGTGTAGTCTCTATCCTTGATCATGTGACTTGACAAGCACTGACAAAGACTCAAGGTGCTATGTGGGAAATGAACACATCAACTAGGTGCATGCCAAAGAGGATTACATCAACCAGGCTCAAGGACAACCTTTCTAGAAAAGAAGAAGTGTCAAGAAGACATTATGATGCCCATCTGCCATTAAATAAGCCCTAGGAAGCAATTGAAGACCCAAGAAGAGAAGTCGACCTCCATAAGTAAAAGACAAAAAACAATAAAGTAAAAGTGAAGACCCAGGAAGAGAAGTTAGCCCCACATGAAAGGAAAACTGACTTCAATAATATAAATAAAGGTTCATTTCATTTCATTTGACACACTCACTCACTCATCTCTCATTCAAGAAAGAAGGCACAAGTTTCAAGGAGGTCTTATCTGGGGTAAAATTCGTCGCAACTTGAATTTCTTGGTATTCTATCTTGTATTAGCATCAGGTAGACATTCTCCTCAGATGGCAATATGACTTAGCTAAGGAGAATGGCCCAGGTGTAGTCTCTATCCTTGATCATGTGACTTGACAAGCATTGACAAAGACTCAAGGTGCTATGTGGGAAATGAACACATCAACTAGGTGCATGCCAGAGAAGATTACATCAACGAGGCTCAAGGACAACCTTTCTAGAAAAGAAGAAGTGTCAAGAAGACAAGACGATGCCCATCTGACCATTAAAGAAGCCCCATGAAGCAATTGAAGACCCAAGAAGAGAAGTCGACCTCCACAAGTAAATACCCAGGAAGAGAAGTTGGCCCCACATGAAAAGGACAACTGACTTGACGAATATAAATAAAGGTTCGTTTCATTTCATTTGACACACTCACTCACTCATCTCTCACTCAAGAAAGAAGACATAAGTTTCAAGGAGGTCTTATCTAGGGTAAAATTCGTTTCAACTTGAAGTTCTTGGTAATCTATCTTGTGCGCTACCTCTTGGGAGTTGCGCTAGGCTTGGGAGGTGACTCTTTAATATCTCTTGGTCTATTTTGATGGTGATAAACTTGTAAACTCTTGAATTGATTCTTCTATAAGAAAAGTTGTTTGGTTTTCTCCAAAGGTTGGGTTTCCCAGGATAAATTCTTGTGTTCTTGTGTCTATTGTGCATGGTTAATATTTATAGATCTTGTTATTTCCACTACATTATAATAGATGATATTTTCATTGTATAGTTATTCTATGATAACTGTGGCATGAATGAAAATTTTGCATTGAAATTATAAAACAATAACAATCAAATCTGAGAATCAGAAAATTCAACACAAACTATGGAGATATCTTCATATTGAAATACTGCAACTCGGTAAGTTCTACTGTGGATTAATAATCTTTTGGATGCAGAAGGGTTTAAGCTCAGAACGAATGAATGTAACCCAACATTTAGGAATAGTACTTGTGAGAACTTTTAGAGTACTTGGTGTGAAACATCCCTTTTCCAAAATATCATATTCGAGAATAGTACTGGTACATTATTTTTTCTATTTTTGAGACAAAAATGAGGCGAAGGCGCCAACTCCACAAGAAATAATGGCCTCTATTCTTCATTTCTTTCATATTATGTCTACAGGTCAACCAAACACAACCTCGATGGAAAAAAAAAACACCTCTGAAAAAAAAATAATGGAGAGACAAAAATCTTGTGTAGATTAAGCACACAACCTAGCGGCTTTAGGGGGGAATTATGATCATCAATTCAATGTAAATAACAAGACTTCTAAATAACAGTTTTACAAGGTTTGATGTTTTCTCTATACGTGTCTACATCATGTACAAGGTTAGTTCTTTTCTGTGTACCTTTGTGATGAAGAATGAGGGAAAGACCTGTAAGAACTGCACATCAACTAACTCCATAGGAAATAATGGACTCCATTCTTCATCATCCCATCTCTATAATTTAACTGCAAATCAACCTACCAAACACTGTAGGAGAAACTAATTTCATGTGGGATATGTGAGGAAAAAGATATATTTCCAAAAAAATGGAAGTGTATTTATTTGAGTTAAAGAGAAACACAATAGCTAGGCAGACCACAAAAGTGAGTTAACGACTCATCCCCTATGCGGGAGTCGTACCAGGAACCACCTTAAAAACGAACCAATACGAAATTCTTTATATGGATTGGAGGCGAATATAATATTGGAGTAGCATTTAAGCATAAGCCATATCTCTAATAAATTTAAGGTTTGGTTTGTATGTTTTAGAAGTTTTTTTAATGATTTTTCCATATTTTATAGGTACACATTAAGCTATCTATGTAAGTTCTATCCATATTTTATAAATATAAATGGAACTATTTAATATTTATTTAATTTTGATGATATTTATTATTAATATTAATTTGTTTTAATTTCATATTTATTAACTAATTATATATTTAATATGAAGTATAATTATTAATAACATGTATTTATTGTAATATCATATTTATTATTAATGATAATATTCATATATGTTTATTTTAATTTCATGATTATTAAGTAATTATATGAGTAGTTAATTAGTGGATAAAGAGCACATATATTTTATTATTCAAACATTTTTTACATGATTAGATATTGTGAACCTGACTGAACTCCACAAGAAATATTTGGCTTTGTTCTCAATCTCTAACATGTCAGGAAAAAAAGACAGAAAGAAAGACAAAGGAAAGAATGTGTACTTGCATGTGAGTAGTTGGAAACAACGAACACTAAGAAATTGAAATATGAAAAGATTTGCTCAATTCCTAACGAAATATTTAATAGAATGTACTCTTCCCCCTTTCATCCACCAATATTTGTTCAATTCCTGACTAAACATTTAATAGAATGTACTTTTCTCCCTTTCATCCACTAATTCAATCCAATGTATTTTTCTCCCTCTCATCCATTTAATTGAAACTAGATGCCTAGGATAACCTTGAATCCATCAATCATCTAGACTAAATTCAATTGACATGTTGAGTTTATCTAGTTATTGACTTACTTCATGATAGTGTTTATATGAATTATGAATTGAAATCATGTGGAAAGATAACTTTAAAAGTCCACCTACTATTCTTACTAAACCCAAAAATTAACATATTGAATTTATCCACTTATTAACTTACCTAGTTAATTTAAAATGATATTTAATTATTGATAATGACAATAATCTACATTCATTTTGATATTATTTTAATTTCATTAAATAATTATATAAAAACTAAGTAAAAAAATAAATTCATTTCGTTGGCTTCAATCCCATTTCTTCACCCCTGTGAGCATCACCCGATGCAATGAGTGCTAAGTGAACTATTCAAATCATGAGAATTATTGGTCAGTTGAAACTAATACTCATGAATATGGGTCATAGATTAATGACTTACACTACGCAGTTAATCCCAAAAATAATATCTAAAAAAATAAATGTTATCCATAAAATAACATTTCAATCATATTAAATTGTACATACACCTCAATTAATATTGATACAAATTCCATCTATATTTATATATATATATATATATATATATATATATATATATATAACACCCTAAATTCATAATTCCCTCAAACTTACTATTATAACTCTCACTACCATATACATTTATCATATAACAATGTCTTATCATTTTAGGTTATACATACATCTCCATAATTTTATGCAAACTGCAATTCAATTCAAAATAATATAAATTTTATTTTATTTTTTAAAAACTCACAATTTAAAAAGTACTCAAAATTCATTTAAAAAAAATAAATTTATTATAAAACAAAATAAAATCTTACCATATACTTACAATACTAATAAATAACCAATTTACATGGCCCTAAATTTGTCTAAAAAAAAGGAAAAAATAAATAAATCTTCCCAAGAAAATAAGATGTTAAAATAATAAAATTAAATCTACCCTGTTCACACCTATATGGACAAATAATATATCGCGTGCTTAGCCAGCTTTTATTCATCACATAGATTAGTGTTTTTTTATTATTAAATTCACTTAGCCTTAAAATTTATCATTTAGGAATTCAATAAAAAAAATTAGCAAATATCAAAAATATAATTTTATAATCCAACATCAGATACAGGGTTCGAGATTGTGTACCTGACTGAGGAAAAACCCTGTGAGAATTGCACATACAAATAATACGACAAATCCCCAAGAAATATTTGGCCTTATTTTTCATCGCTGACATGTCATGAAAGAAAGACAAAGCCAAGAATGTGTACCTGCATGCCAGTAGCCGGAAACGAGATTGTATGACCACCACGAACCCGAAATATGAAAAAATTTGCTTAACTCCAGACAAAATATTTAGTCGTATGTGCTCTTCTCCATCTGATCTCGTCGGCATCTACACCTTATCCAAATGCAGTATCATGGGTTTAATTGATCTCTCCTCTGCATCCAGCAACAAAATAAAATTGGTCGGCCAAACAATTCAAAAAAGAAAAGAAAAATCAAACAGTACACCAAATAATATTTTGGAGGCAGAAGGGTTTAAGGTCAGAATGAATGAAACCCAAAATTAAGGAATAGTACTTGCAATAACTTTCAGAGTACTTGGTGTGAAACATTGATTTTCAAACTATTACATTCGGGAATAGTATTAGTACGTTGTTTTCTCTGTTTTTGATACGAAAATGAGGCGAAGGCTTCAACTCCACAAGAAATAATGGCTTTTATTCTTCATCTCCGTCATATCAAACACGGTCTCAGCGGGAAAAAAATGCCTAAAAATGAGAGACAGAAATGTCATTACTATGATCAGCAATTCAATGTAAATAACAAGATTTTTAAATACCAGTTTTACAGGGTTTGATATTTTTACCTTCGTAGCCAAGAATGAGGCCAAGAACTGCACATTAGCTAACTCTACTGGAAATAATGGACTCCATTCTTCATTTTCGTCATCCCATCTTTGTAATTGAACCCCAAATAAACCAAGCACTGCATGAGAAGCCAATTTCTGTAGAATATGTGAGGGAAAATATATATTTTCGAAAAATTGGAAGTGTATTTATTGGAGCTAAATAGAGACACAATGGAGATGCTCAAGCTGGCTGGGCGTACCATAAAAGCGAGTTAAATACACATCCCCACAATATACTGATGCATGTGGGAGTCGTACCCAGAACCACCTAAAAACAAGAACCAGTACGGAATTCTTTATATAGTTTGGAGGCGGATATGATGTTGGAGTAGCATCTAGGCCTCATGGTTTGTATTTTTATGTTTTTTTAATATATTTTATAAATATACAGTAAGTTATCTATGTATACTCTATAAATATAAACATAAATGGATTTATTTAATATTTATTTAATTTTAGATAATAATTATTATTAATATTAATATAGATTTGTTTTAATTTCAAATTTATTAAATAATTATATATGTAATACAAACTATAATTATTAGTAATGATATTAATATGTATTATTTTGATATTATATTTATTATTTTGGTGTGGTGATAATATTTATATAAATTTATTTAATATAAATGATATTTTATAAAGATAAACATAAATGAAATTATTTAATATTTATTTAATTTTAGATAATTATTATTATTAATATTAATATAGATTTGTTTTAATTTTATATTTATTAAATAATTATATATGTAATATAAATTATAATTATTAGTAATGATATTAGTATGTATTATTTTGATATCATATTCATTATTTGGTTTGGTGATAATATTTATATAAATTTATTTTAATTTTATGATTATTAAGTAATTATATAAGTAGTTAATTAGTGGATAAAGAGTACTTGAGTTGAAATAAGGTGGGTAGGATAACTTTGAATCCATGTACTATTCTCAAGAAATTCAATTTACATTTTCACTTTATCTACTTATTAACTTACTCCATTGTAGTGTATATGTGAATTGAAGGGTAATTACATATTTATATGAGTAGTTAACAAGTAGATAAATAACACATGTCACAAGTGGAAACTCAATTGACATGTTGAATTTATCTACTTATTGACTTACTCCATTATATTGTTTATATGAATTGAAGGCCAATATAATATTGGAGTAGCATTTAGGCATAGTCAATATCTCAATAAACTTATGTCTATTAAGTAATTATATGAATGGATTAACAAGTGGATAAACAACACATATGTCACAAGTGAGAATTGTTGTCATGTGAAGGATAACCTTGACTCCACAGACAATTTGGAAGAAACCCAAAAATTGACATATTGAGTTTATTGACTTATTAACTCATCCCATTAATTTAATTTAAATGATGTAAAAATAAACAATTTTCCATATAAAATATAATTATTATTAATAATGAAAATGATCTACATCATTTTGATTGCATTTTAATTTCATATTTATTAAGTAATTATAAAAACTAAAATAATAAGTAAACAAACAACAAAAATAAATGTTATCCATATAATAACATTTCAATCATATTAAATTGTATATACACCTCAATATTATTAATACAAATTCCATCTCAATTCAAAATAATATTGTATAATATCATTTTTATTTTAAATCTAACACCTTAAATTCATAATTCATCTAAACCTTTTATCATAACATTCATATATATTTATAACTATTATCCATATAATATTGTCTTGCACATACACCCTCAATACTTTGATAAAACTCAATTCAAAATAATACAAATTTTATTTTATTTTTTTAATTTTATTTGATTTTTTAAAACTATAACACTTTAAAATTACCAAATACTTATATATTTATATAGAAACTCAATTCAATTCAAAATAATACAAATTTTATTTAATTTTTTTAATTTTATTTTAATTTTTTAAAACTATAACACCTTAAAATTAAGGAAGTGTTTATAATTCATGGAAACTAGTTAAATGTAAAATTAAAAAAAAAAAAACTAAATTTATTATTAAACAAAATCATATTTACCATATAAATCTACAACTATAAGACTGTAGTAAATAACCAATTTATATACCTACAGGAATCTAATAAATAACTAATTTACCAAACCCTAAATTCGTCCATGGTCAAAAAAAAATAAAAAATAAAATAAAAACAATGTATACACCTACACATCTACAACTACAGAACTGTAGTAAATAACCAATTTATACACTTACATAAATCTAATAAATAACTAATTTACCAAAACCTAAATTCGCCCATGGTAAAAAATAAATAAAAACAATTTATACACCTACAGGAATGCAATAAATAACTAATTTACCAAACCCTAAATTCGTCCACGCTAAAAAAAAAAACAATTTATACATCTACAACTACGTAAATAACCAATTTATACACCTACATAAATCTAATAAATAACTAATTTACCAAAACCTAAATTCGCCCATAGTAAAAAAAATTAAAAATAAAAACAATTTATACACCTATAGAAATGTAATAAATAACTAATTTACCAAACCCTAAATTCGTCCATAGTGAAAAAAAATAAAAAAAATCAGAAGAAAATAGGATGTTAAAATGAACAAAATCAAATCCACCTTGTTCAATAATAGATCGCGTGCTTAGCCAGTTTTGATTCATCATTCACGTGCTTAGCCAGTTTTGATTCATCATTCATCACATAGATTCGTGTTTTTTTCATTAGTAAATTCATGTATCCGTAAAATTTTGGTCACCACTCGTGAATTCAATAAAAAATAAAAATAACAAATATAAAATAACTGGTTGTATGATTCAAATCAAGTACAGGGTTAGAGATTGTGCACCTGATTGAGGCAAAACCCTGTGAATATAGTTAGAGATTTTGCACTTGAGGCAAAACCCAGTAAGAATCGTATATATTTTTTCATTACTAAATTTATGTAGCCCTAAAATTTTAGTTACCACTGGGGGATTCAATAAAAATAACAAATATCATATGATTCAACAGGTACAGGGTTAGAGATTGTGCACTTAACTGAGGCAAAAGCAAAACCCTGTAAAAATTGTACATTTAAATGATCCGAGAACTACACAAGAAATATTTGGATTTATTCTTCATCTCTGACATGTGATGAAAAAAAGGGTGAAAAGAAGACTTCATCTCTGACATGTGATTAAAAAAAAGGGTGGAAAGAAAGATAAAGCAAATAATGTGTACCTGCATGCCAGTGGCCGGAGACGAGGACACGAGGAGGTTTGACGACCACGACGAACCCGAAATATGAAAAGATTTCATCAACTCCGGACGAAATATTTAATCGAATGTACTCTTCTCCATCCAATCTAGCCAGTGTTTATACTTTATCGAAATCCAGTATCATGTGTTTCATTGATCTCTCCTTTGCATCCGGTAACAAGAAAAAATCGGCCGGCCAAACAATCCAAACACGCACATTAATAAAAATTAAAAAAAAGGAAAGATAAACCAGTACAGCAAATACAACCAAAAAAACGAAAGAAATGGAAAATCAACCAGCATAAAAACAAAACAAGAAAGAAATGGAAAATCAACCAGCATGGCCACGCTGCGGATCAAACAAATAACAATAACAAACAATCCAAGCCAAGAAGCCGAGACGAAAGTAGAACTCGGTTGCTTTTGAATGTTTTTATATACGCTCCATTTCCAACGGTCACCCACTATCTTCCGATTTAAATTATTTTTAAATTGTTTTTGACGCCCGCTTTTTTTCCCAATTTCAAATCTACCGCTAGAGCCTTTCAACATCTATGTTGAATTACAGTGTGGAAGACATTCTAATTTGAAAATTCATTTCGTTCGATTCTAAAGATATTAGAATGAAAGATACAAACATTAACGCCGTATCAAACAAACTTTGGTATTAAATTCAATCGTTCACGGCATTTTAAAATATTAATGAGCTATGTTTGGTATATTATAAATTTTGCAAATATTTTATTTTACCATTAAATTGTTTATGTTCTTCATAAATGTTGCAAAGGAGTAGTTAGAGATAATGTTAAGCAATAAACAATATGTGAAATGGAGAATTAAATAATATTGGTAAACAAGTGTATAAGAATGAGAGTCTAGATGATTTAGGATTTTCAAACAATGGATAAGAAGTTTTCAAACAATGGATAAGAAGAAAATTGAAGGGTTGCATGGTGAAAATCTCTTTCTTTAAATTTGAATTTTAATGTTGTTATTATGTTGTTTGTATTATTAAGTTTTAAAGTCACACACATATGTATGAATAACTTTACTAGAAAAATATAATAATATATTTTTATGTTAATTTTTTAGTATAATTTTATTTAATTTATATAAAAAAGTTTGTTAAAATTTAAAGTTGATTATAGGATCATAAGGAAAACAATATGTAAAAATGTTGAGGAGAAGTTAAAATCATATTTTAAGGGGAAAATAATATAGAAGAAAGAAAAATATAAATTTAAACTAGGAAGCACCAATGAGATGGGGAGTAGTTAAACCATGATGCCCTAAAGAAGTACTTTGAACATTCAAGACCGCGAAGAAATGCACAATGGGCGTGAGGTCATGGTAGTGATTAGGTTTACGATATCTCGCACGTCTATCATGTGAACTTGGATGTTGGACGTGGGGCCTCTTTCTACTGGTGTCGAATTGTTGGAAGTAAGAGGTAATCAACATAGTGCATGTTGGTTTGAGGAATTGGCCTTTGGTAAGTCATCGACGAAATTTGAACATCTCTTAGCGGAAGAGTGATAAGCATATATGATCCTCATAAGCCATGAGTGTCTAGAGAGAACCAAGTGAATCTCTAAAGAGACAAAAGAACCATCCTCTAATCTCATAATAGGGAGATCATCAAAATACAAAGTGGTCATTACTCTCAAGATTTAAGGAGAAGATCTGTGAAATATGTTGCTCCCAAGGAATATGGTGATTTGTATCATTGCAAAGATCATGGGAGTAAAATCTAAGTTGGGAAATAGGGACCCTCATGTTACAAGGTAACTAGAGTCTATTGTACCTCTAGCATCAAATGAACCCATCACCACACTGAAGATATTAATGTGAGTAATGTTGAAGTTTGGGAGAAAGTAGTTCTCTAGGTTCAAACTATGTGAACCAAAGGTAGGCTCTATAAATATCAATACAAATACCTTTGTTTATCTCGCCCTTAGAGAGATCAGGAGCATCCGTTGAAAAGCTACATGGGGGTGATCTGTAAATATCAAGGTCAATGAGGTGAAGTAATGAAGAGGCTCTCACATACCAACATGAATCAATCCCATGTTCTCCCTACTCCGTAAAGATTTGACAACAAAACATGGATATCTAAGAAGACCACTTTGTGAGTATCCCTTTCATTTGAGTCATGTATGATTCATTCTTACGAGAGGAAATATCATTGAAGCAATGAGTGGGACTATGTCTAATTCTGCAAGAATAATATCATGAGGCACTCATCTCTTAGCATGAAGATTTTCGGATAACATTGTGACAAGCACTTTCTGTGTCTCATTTCAATCTAATTTACAAAGGTATTGTTGCCAAATATCACACTAATACAAGAGGGTAGGTGTAGCCAATGAGTGAAAGAAACATATCTTTGATTGAACGCTGCCCTAACATTGAAGCTTAAAACTCTTGACTTTCAAGAGTGATGAGCACTACATATCTCTTACTTAATATAATATTTAGTACTAGAATTAAGAGAACTCCAAAGTCTACTCAACCCTTATACCTTTATAAAACACTTTTAAAATCATTTTTTAAAATTTAAACATCTAAAATAAATTTTTAATTAACCATTGTTTAAATATAAATAAAAAATTATAATTATTTTAAAGAGAAAAAATTATTAAAAACATTTTTAAATAAATTCATTTTAAAAAACGGTTTATACTCCTATAAACTTGCCAAAGAAGATAAAACATGTATGGTTAACAATTGTACCTTCCAAAAATTACATTAAAAAAAACACATCCTTGTTGGGAAAGTAGGTTATACTTTATAAGATACTTTATAAGATTTTTCATATTTACCATATAAATTTGATAAATATTTCATTTACCATATAATTTTTTTTACATATTTGACTTTGAATACAAAATTTGTATTTAATAATTTCTAATGTATTTATTTTTAATGTTGGGTAAATATTTTGGGATTTAAATGGGTTAATTTTTAAATTTTGTAATATTTCAAAAATTTGATAAATATTTCATTTAATGTATAATTATTTTTAAATATTTGATTTAGAATAAAAATTGTATTTAATAATTTCTAATGCTTGGTAAATATTTTGGGATTGTTATCCCCGTTTTCTAGGGATAACTAGGAGATCATGTCTCGAGGCCCACAGGTCCTAGACATGGAGTACCGAGAGCAGGATTGACCTGAGCATGGCCCTGGAGGGCCCATCCTTCTTTTCTTTGCCAGATTTGTCATGTCAGCAACAACATCATCCATCATCACCGGCTTGGACTTGCATCAGAGAAGACTCTTGCTCCATGAGGTAATTGATCCAGGTATCATGGTGTGTGTCATGTTTGATCATTATAACTTTCTTANTCCCACCATACTATCACTTTACATCTTATCTCCCATACATCCATCCCATTCCCCTAGTCCAGGCATTAGGATGACCTTTGAGGGTTACACTTTGTCCTGTGAGAAGAAGGGGCTAAAGGCCCAGGGGGTAAAAGCAGCTGGTAAAAGATAAAAGCCATAGGAAATAAAACATAGAGATGCTTCACCCAGGGATCCCCGAGAAGGAAATAAAAGGCCTCTCGATAAGAAACAAAAGGGACCCGAAGAAAAATAATAAAACAAGACCTAACCAAGAGGATGGGAGGTCTCATCACGAACCGACCCATTATGTTCATAGGTATCTAGCAGTATGACATTGCCATTATCTGGTTACCACGCCAGGGCAATGACCTTTGGTTGCATGGCCAAGGAAAAGGGGGTCTCATCACGAGCCAGCCTTATCATTTCTGCGAAAATACCAGTGGGTAACACTATCAGCTCTGGTCACCACGCTAAGGCAGTGTCCTCTGGTCAGACCTTGAAGTAAAAAAGAAAGAAAAAACAATAAATAAAGAATAAAGGCAATAAAGGGGCTTGGAAAAAGTGCATCCATGACGGGTACAACTCACCTCCTACAAAGGTACCCTCGGACAATACCTACCCCTGGTCTTCACTGTGACTGGACATCCTTAGACCATATCACTTCATGTACATGGCTTGAATAATCTTCTGTGGAAACTTTCTTCTTCTTATGGATACTGGCCCAATAGGTTGTTCTGTCTATTTCTTCAACTTTGTATAGTAGATTAGTGTAATGTCTTTGAGCTATTAGATGATATGCTATGGGTTTTATGCATGTATTTGATAAATTTAATGATGAAATATGATTGACATTGTTATGATCCCGAGGACTAATGAGCCCATGGAGGGCGAAGTTTTTGATGTGCAGGACCATACCCGACGGACAGGTACCAGTGGATCGGTACACATGGGGATATGATTAGCTCGGACCTCCATGGGGCTGAAGAGCCCATTAGATGGTTGTTGGGATGGCAGAGAAAGGACAACGTTGCGATGCGCTTTTGCACAGGAAGAAAGAAGGACGTTCCACCCAGGACACTTTGGCAGAGCCCGGCCTAGGGGGAATCACCCACTGCAGATGGAACGTTTGCCTTTGATGGACAAGATGTCACCTAGGAGAGTTGGACGTTATCTTGAGTGTGTGGCAGTGTGCTAAGGTTATTGGCACGTGTGGCAGCTTGGAGGATGCCCTAGAAGGGCCACGTCTCACTTCTGGATGCTGGATTTGCCCAAAAAGGGTCAACGTCTCCCTCAAAAGGTCTTGACGTCCCACCTTTTGCTCATATTGTGACATTTTTCTAGCAATTAATGTTAAAACAGTGTAAATTTTGTAGTCATCATTGTCGACTGTTTTAATGACCTATTTTTTAATTGAAAGGTCATGGATTGGTATAAATAGAGGACGTTTTTCCTCATTTTGAAATAACATAACTCACTCTCTTGTGAGAGACTATCTTTTAGCCTTTTGCTTGGTATTTTTGGTGTTCTAAGTGAGGCGCAACTCTTCTTGGAGGATTTATCTTGGCATTTATGGTGTTTCTCTCATGGAAGGTTTACAACTAGGGTTTGATTATGCATTCTTCATGATATGTAAGTGAATTTTTCATGAAAAACTTCTTAAGTGAATGGTTGTAGGCTTAATTTCTTACATTTTGCTATTATATTGTATTGTTGAATCTTGAAACCCTAGGTAGCAAGCACACTAGTAGGTCAATGCTATATGTCCCCGTGTTTGAGAAATAGTTTTAGCCATTGATAAAGGAAGATATAGCCTAGCCGTTGCTACACTTTTCTCCCTTTTCTGAGTTAGCATTAAAGTTATAGGTTGAAGAGAGGAGACGTCCTAGGCCTAGTTAAATCTACACCTAGGGTTTTAACCTTCTAGGGTTTGAAAAGCCTTGCTCCTGCAACACTTTTCTCCCTTAGATCTGTACTTTGAAGCTAGCCGTTTTGCCAAGTGTGTTTAGAGA
>JASDQU010101407.1:0-18779 GCA_032191745.1 Picea mariana | reverse complement strand
AAGATCAGAAGGTATGCAAGATCATTCAAGAACTACAGGAGGACCCAAGTGCATTAGATAAATCTATGTGGAAGAATGATTTGTTGTGGTGTCAAGATCACCTATACTTATGTAAGAATTTCCAACAAAACATAAGGTCCTTTTGGAATTGCACACTTCTCATATAGGATGACATCTCAAGGTTCTTGATAAATTACCACATGATCAAGAGCATTTTTTGGGGGAATGCATTAAAGACAATGTTCAAAAGTTTGTGGCTAAACGTGTGGTTTGCCAGTAGAATAAGGGAGAGACAATCAAGACCCCAGGGCTCCTACGAACATTGGCCATACCAAGTCAACATTGCAAAGAGGATTGAGTGGATTTTTTTATATTTCTACCCAAGTTCAAAGGAAAGAATGTCATCATGGTAGTAGTGGATGGACTCACAAAGTATTCCCGTTTTTTTTTCTCTTTCTCATCCTTTTAAAGCAAGTACAATAACCACATATTTCATGGAAACATTTCAAAATCTACATGGAATATGCAAGATTATTGTAAGTGATAGATAACGAATCTTCACTAGAAAATTTTGGATTGAATTATTTTCTTGTTTTGGTACTCATTTGGGTCACAACTCCTCTTACCATCCTCAATCTGATGGGAAAAATGAGATTGTGAATAAATGTCTAGAAGGGTATCTTTGTTGATTTGCATCTAATAAACAGACATAACGGGTCAAGAATTCACCCTTGGTATAATGGTGGTACACCATATCCTTCCATACTTCATAAAAAATGTTCCCATTTATGGAACTTTATGGATATCATCCTCCTTCCATCACATCACCCTTGAGAGGGAAATGAAAGGTTTAGTCGGTGGAGGATCACATAGAGCACCAACAAGAGGTTCTCAAACTATTGAAGGACAACTTGGTTATAACACAAAATAGGATGAAACAACAAGTAGATAAACATTGCAAGGAGAGGGAATTTGAAGTGGTGGATTGAGAATTTTTTAGGCTACAACCATACAAACAGATGCCCCTCAAGCAACAAAATAAGGAGAATAAATTCCCCCCCAAGTACTATGGTCCATATAAGGTGTTGTAGAAGATTGTAAGTATGGATTACAAATTTGATTTACCTCCATATTCACATGTACATACAATATTCCATGTTTCTTTCTTAAAGAAGGTAATTCGGGACAAGATCCCAGTTCAAACTATTTTACTCGAGATTAATGAAGAAGGGAAAATCATACTATAACTAGAAACAATCCTTTAAAATAGGATTAAGCAGCTGCAAAATTAGGCAATTACTGAGTTTAAGTGGAAGAACCTACCAGTAGAAGAGGCAACATGGGAAGATGATTTCTTCATGTAGTATCATCTGCAACTAATCAAGTGTTGAGGGAAACAAATTTTTGAAGGGGAGAGGTATATTAAGCCCTAGACAAAGCTCTATGTTAAGCATGAATCCCCATGTTAAGCCCTAGATATTGAGTTACTACATTTATATTGTTATATTAGTGTTTTTAGCTAGATCATTTAATTATAATGGTACCCTTTGTCTCCTACACACACACACACACACACACACCGAGGAGACCTAGTTTTAGAATCATCTCATCTTGTACATTTGTTCTATTATAAAAGTATGTTCCCCCCTCGAAGATGATTCAAATTCATTCTTCTCTCTTTCTCATGGCATGGAGTTACTCCTCTCTCTCTCTCTATGCTATTTTGGTTGCTTGGTGCATAACAATAAGATTAAGGAACATAAATATTTAGGACATTGATTTATTTCCCCAAATACATTGAGAACAAGGATACCTCTATACCTATAGGAATATCCAAAGAGTTAGATAGGGTATATGAACACCTCTTCCATCCAATTATATTCCCACTTGATCTTCCAATAAAATCAATGTAACTGAACTCCCATCCGATCATAAGTTTTGAGAGTTATTGGATTACTTTTTCTCTCTCCTTCATTGTCTCTCGAAGGAGGATAATAGAGGGTGTTAATGTATCCATAATCTTCCCATTGTAAAATTTCTTTGAGGGATTGGCCAAACCTCAATAATTGAGGGTTAGGAAGATCATTTAATCCCCTCACTAGAAGTATATTATCTAATATCCACAATTATAGATAATTGTTTCCCACATCTAACTTTTGATGATGCTTGTCTCTATGCCATGGATATAAAGGAATTTCTCCCTCTCTAGGTTGTCTTATGGTTTTTTTCATCAAGTAAAGCCAATCCCCCTGCCACCTTTCTAGGGAACTCTAGGATTCCTTTGCTTATGGGTCGAAGGTTATGTTTTGAAATTTCCATTTGTATAGAGTCCCATGAGGATTCCCTAGGATTAGAATCCAATTTAGGATTTTTCGGAGTCCCCACATGGGTTACTTCTTTTACAAGGGAATTTTTAATTTTAGGTAGGGGGATAAGGGTTGAGGGCTGTTACACATCAAAATTACTCATTACGATGATGGCCTAGTGTCATCATCACCAATGTTGCAAGTGTTGCATTTCTCCCACAAGTGTCGCAAATATCAAACTGTCATCTTGCCTATGTCATGTCTCGGACGACATTATCACGAACACTTACAAGACACCTCAAAGGACTAGTTTTGAAGAGGAGAAGTCATTTGACAAAGAGTACAAGTCTTTTTCCACTGAGAAAACCACTAAAAAATCAATTTTGGAAGGCAACACTCCCCTATACACTGTCTGGGAGTGCCAACGCTCTGTGACCTCTTTTGGGGGAGTGTTCCAATGCTTTGTGCCCCATTCTGAGAGAGCACTGGCCTTTTTTGAGCGAATCTTTTGATTCTTGAGGGAAATCAGGGAAGAACGCCTTCATATCTGGAGTTGGTTGGATTCAGATCTGAGTTCAAGGCTCGATCTTAGGGAATATTCAAAACTAAAGTAGAAGAATTCTCAACTTATCCCAAGAATCTCTTAAGTGATTAGGCCTCTCCAAGCCTATATAAGGATGCCTCTTCATGGTGAAAGGAGAGACATTGTGAAGTATCAAACTTATGATCTCATAAGGGAGATATCATTGAAGCATCAACTTTCTGTGTGTGGATTATTTGAGCAAGGGTCTGAACAAAGAGAGCTTGGTGAAGCTACTGCACCTACATACATGGCTATAAGCATCTCACTTTGTTTTCATTAATATAAATCTATGTTTGGCATGTTTCCTTTAAAGTTTGTGTACGTTTCATGAACTTGTTTCTTTCATAGATCCATTATGAAGCTAATCATGGTAGAGTAGGAAGTATCGTTGTTGTCGCTCATTGTATTTCAGGACCTTTTGAAGAGCTTGGAGATCAAGATCATTCTGAATCGAGTAAGGACAAACGTCGGTGAAAGGTATTTACCCTTCTTCCTTCTTCTTCTTTTAATAGTTTAGCTTCATGCAAAGGAAAGTCAGTGTCCACAATAGCACTCTTCTGTCTTGGTCTTAGGAGTCTAGAGCCCAAGAGAGAATCCACTTGTCTGCATGGGGGATTTCTCTGTAACAAGGGCACATGCTTATTATTCCTTTATAGTTTGGGAGAAATTCATTGAGAGAATCCATGCCTTTTGTTTCTTCCTCTAACTCCCAAGTTCCAAAGACCAAATTGTTTGAAGATTTCCTTTTACAAGGGGAAGGTAATTGTGGGGACTTACACAAGAGAGGTTTGCAATCCTCGTTGTCATTGATGGTGTCTAGGCTTTATTACTTGAGGAGATATGAGGCCAAGGGTTGCTCTGTTGGCTCTAGTATATTGATTGAGGTTTCTTATAAGGGTTTCTTTGCTGGCTCTAGTAACATGATGGTGTAGCCAAATTTGAAACAACCATTGCAATCTATCTTGTTTAGCATATGAAGAGGTTATTTTTACATATTTTATCTTGGGAATTGTTGTATATATGCTGAAAAGTGTTCTTGTTTATGGTAGGTACAAAAATCACCTTCAACCTCTTCTCTTTCCTAGACCTAGACCAAAAAATCGATGATCAAGATAGGGGGCATTAGGCTTGGCTATTAAACTTGCTATTTGATCCCTTAAGGTCACCAAGGAAGCCTCCTTTGTGGTGCAAGTCTTGTCATAGGTCCGAGGAGGCATGTTAGGAGATAGAACCACATGTCTGTGCGAAGCCTTACAACATAGAAGAGATGAAAAGTCTGTGGTTGAGGGCATTGAGGTGCACCATAAAAGGTTGGGAAGGTGGTTGCGAAAATGAGTCTTGGTGTGACGAATATGTGTATAAGTGCCTGGTGAGGTGAGGCGAGTTGTGTGACTTTTCCAAGTTGTAAACCGAGCTGATAGTCCTCATATTGTAACAGTTTTTGCAATCATGAGACTTAGTCGGGTATTAAGCACAATTCTTGTTGCCCACACTATATTTGTGTTTCTTTTGTTTGTTTCGCAAGTTTTCTTTTCGTTTCATGGATGTATGCTTATATATGACTAAGTGTTAAGCTGTTAACAATTGTCTAAGTATACAAGAGTTGCACTAGAGTAGGATTTTGACTCGTCAATAGCCTAGAATGGAGTATGGGTATGTTCTAGGTGAAGAGGCGTAGTCCGGACAAAGTATCCTTGGTGTTTCCAAGCATCCAAGTGAGAAACGTCGTTGTGTCGCACTCCCTCTAGTGGTGCATGATGGAAAGATTCAACTAGGAACACTATGGGGACATGACATAAACGGATTCAACAACCTCAAATACTCCTCTTGCAATCTAATTTTGCAATGTTATTGATTATTATCTAGAATTCCATCAATCCAAAATGATTTTTGTTGGATTTCAAGCAAAAACACTGACTTTCCTTCCTGTTATTTTGAGCAATCGAAAAAAAAAAAAACAATTTGTAGAATGTTTAAACTACAATTGTACAACCCAATCCAATGTGAAGGAGATGTGTAATGTTTGTGTGTAAAGCTGACATGACACATGGCATAAGTTGACCCAATGAAATTGCAACAAAACATGCTAAGTGCATTTTACAACCAAATGTGAGGAAGATGTGTAACACTTATCCCTAAGCTTATGTGACATGTGGTATAAGTTGACATACCAATAATATTATAATTTAAATAAAAATAATCCTATATAAATGAGAATAGTAATTTCTTTTCTTATTAATCAATTATAAAATAAAATAAAATATGTAATATAAAAAATGCCAAGAGAGACACAACTTTTTTTAAGTCAAAGTATTGAAAAAATTACATCTTAATTTCCTTTTAATTTATTTAAGTATTTAATAAATTTTAAATTTGGATAAAGTTACTTTAATTATATTAAAAAACAATTAAATTTTATATTAATTAAATAATTTTCCCACATATTAAAACACTTTAAAAAAAACTCATTTTTTTTTTAAATAAAAATTACTTTATAATTTTTAAAACTATCTAAACTTATTTATAAATTAACTCACTTAAATCTCAAAGTATTAAAAATTAATCTATATAAATGAGAATAGTAATTTCTTTTCTTATTAATCAATTATAAAATAAAATATGTAATATAAAAAATGCCAAGAGAGACACAACTTTTTTTAAGTGAAAGTATTGAAAAAGTTACATCTTAATTTCCTTTTAATTTATTTAAGTATTTAATAAATTTTAAATTTGGATAAAGTTACTTTAATTATATTAAAAAACAATTAAATTTTATATTAATCAAATAATTTTCCCACATATTAAAACACTTTAAAAAAAACTCATTTTTTTTTTAAATAAAAATTACTTTATAATTTTTAAAACTATCTAAACTTATTTAAAAATTAACTCACTTAAATCTCAAAGTATTAAAAATTAATCCACTTGAATCCACAAATATTACAAAATATTAAAAATTAACTCAAAATTATTAAAAATTAACTTAAAAAAATAATTTATCTAAACTTATTTAAAAGTTAACTTACTTAAATCCCAAAATATTGAAAATTAACCCACTTAAATCCCAACCCAAAATATTAAAAATTAGCCCATTTAAATCTCAAAATATTTACCGAGCATAAGAAATTATTAAATACAATTTTTATTCTAAATCAAATATTTAAAAATAATTATACATTAAATGAAATATTTATCAAAATTTTAAAATATTACAAAATTTAAAAATTAGCCCATTTAAATCCCAAAATATTTACCCAAAATAAATTAGAAATTATTAAATACAAATTTTGTATTCAAAGTCAAATATCTCAAAAAAAAAAATTATATGGTAAATGAAATATTTATCAAATTTATTATGCCTTTAACCAACAATATCTTATAAAGTATAACCTACTTTCCCAACAAGGATGTGTTTTTTTTTAATGTAATTTTTGGAAGGTACAATTGTTAACCATACATGTTTTATCTTCTTTGGCAAGTTTATAGGAGTCTAAACCGTTTTTTAAAATGAATTTATTTAAAAATGTTTTTAATAATTTTTTCTCTTTAAAATAATTATAATTTTTTATTTATATTTAAACAATTGTTAATTAAAAATTTATTTTAAATGTTTAAATTTTTAAAAATGATTTTAAAAGTGTTTAATAAAGGTATAAGGATTGAGTAGACTTTGGAGTTCTCTTAATTCTAGTAGTAAATATTATATTAAGTAAGAGATATGTAGTGCTCATCACTCTTGAAAGTCAAGAGTTTTAAGCTTCAGTGTTAGGGCAACTTTCAATCAAAGATATGTTTCTTTCACTCATTGGCTACACCTACCCTCTTGTATTAGTGCGATATTTGGCGATAATACCTTTGTAAATTAGATTGAAATGAGACACAAAAAGTGCTTGTCACAATGTTATCCGAAAATCTTCATGCTAAGAGATGAGTGCCTCATGATATTATTCTTGCAGAATTAGACATAGTCCCACTCATTGCTTCAATGATATTTTCTCTGGTAAGAATGAATCATACATGACTCAAATGAAGGGGATACTCACAAAGTGGTCTTCTTAGATATCCATGTTTTGTTGTCAAATCTTTATGGAGTAGGGAAAACATGGGATTGATTCATGTTGGTATGTGAGGGCCTCTTCATTGCTTCACCTCATTGACCTTGATATTTACAGATCACCCCCATGTAGCTTTTCAATGGATGCTCCTGATCTCTCTAAGGGAGAGATAAACAAAGGTATTTGTATTGATATCTATAGAGCCTACCTTTGGTTCACATAGTTTGAACCAAGAGAACTACTTTCTCCCAAACTTCAACATTACTCACATTAATATCTTCAGTGTGGTGATGGGTTCATTTGATGCTAGAGGTACAATAGACTCTAGTTACCTTGTAACATGAGGGTCCCTATTTCCCAACTTAGATTTTACTCCCATTATCTTTGCAATGATACAGATCACCATATTCCTTGGGAGCAACATATTTCACAGATCTTCTCCTTAAATCTTGAGAGTAATGACCACTTTGTATTTTGATGCTCTCCCTATTATGAGATTAGAGGATGGTTCTTTTGTCTTTTTAGAGATTCACTTAGTTCTCTCTAGACACTCAAGGCTTATGAGGATCATATATGCTTATCACTCTTCCGCTAAGAGATGTTCAAATTTCGTCGATGACTTACCAAAGGCCAATTCCTCAAACCAACATGCACTATGTTGATTACCTCTTACTTCCAACAATTCGACACCAGTAGGAAGAGGCCCCACGTCCAACATCCAAGTTCACATGATAGACGTGCGAGGTATCGTAAACCTAATCACTACCATGACCTCACGCCCATTGTGCATTTCTTCGCGGTCTTGAATGTTCAAAGTACTTCTTTAGAGCATCATGGTTTAACTACTCCCAATCTCATTGGTGCTTCCTAGTTTAAATTTATATTTTTCTTTCTTCTATATTATTTTCCCCTTAAAATATGCTTTTGACTTCTCCTCATCATTTTTACATATTGTTTTCCTTATAATCCTATAATCAACTTTAAATTTTAACAAACATTTTTATATAAATTAAATAAAATTATACTTAAAAAAATTAACATAAAAATATATTTTTCTAATAAAGTTATTCATACATATGTTTGTAACTTTAAAACTTAATAATACAAACAATATAATAATAACATTACTATTCAAATTCAAAGAAAGAGATTTTCACCA
This sequence comes from Picea mariana, assembly GCA_032191745.1. Lineage (NCBI taxonomy): Eukaryota > Viridiplantae > Streptophyta > Pinopsida > Pinales > Pinaceae > Picea > Picea mariana. The sequence goes on along the minus strand of JASDQU010101407.1, from coordinate 10,676 downwards.
TGCAACCCTTCAATTTTCTTCTTATCCCTTGTTTGAAAATCCTAAATCATCTAGACTCTCATTCTTATACACTTGTTTACCAATATTATTTAATTCTCCATTTCACATTTCACATATTCTTTATTGCTTAACATTATCTCTAACTCCTCCTTTGCAACATTTATGAAGAACATAAACAATTTAATGGTAAAATAAAATATTTGCAAAATTTATAATACACCAAACATAGCTCATTAATATTTTAAAATGCGCTGAACGATTGAATTTAATACCAAAGTTTGTTTGATAATGTTTGTATAGCTCATTAATATTTTAAAATGCGCTGAACGATTGAATTTAATACCAAAGTTTGTTTGATACGACGTTAATGTTTGTATCTTTCATTCTAATATCTTTAGAATCGAACGAAATGAATTTCCAAATTACAATGTCTTGCACACGGTGGATTTGAAATTGGGAAAAAAAGCGGGCGTCAAAAACAATTTAAATCGGAGGATAGTGGGTGACCGTTGGAAATGGAGCGTATATAAAAACATTCAAAAGCAAACCGAGTTCTACTTTCGTCTCGGCTTCTTGGCTTGGATTATTTGTTATTGTTATTTGTTTGATCCGCAGCGTGGCCATGCTGGTTGATTTTCCATTTCTTTCTTGTTTTGTTTTTATGCTGGTTGATTTTCCATTTCTTTCGTTTTTTTGGTTGTATTTGCTGTACTGGTTTATCTTTCCTTTTTTTTAATTTTTCTTAATGTGCGTGTTTGGATTGTTTGGCCGGCCGATTTTTTCTTGTTACCGGATGCAAAGGAGAGATCAATGAAACACATGATACTGGATTTCGATAAAGTATAAACACTGGCGAGATGAGTTGGAGAAGAGTACATGCGATTAAATATTTCGTCTGGAGTTGATGAAATCTTTTCATATTTCGGGTTCGTCGTGGTCGTCAAACCTCCTCGTCTCTGGCCACTGGCATGCAGGTACACATTATTCGCTTTATCTTTCTTTCCACCCTTTTTTTCATCACATGTCAGAGATGAAGAATTCTTTTCACCCTTTTTTTCATCACATGTCAGAGATGAAGAATAAATCCAAATATTTCTTGTGTAGTTCTCGTATCATTTAAATGTACAATATTTACAGGGTTTTGCTTTTGCCTCAGTTAAGTGCACAATCTCTAACCCTGTACCTATTGAATCATATGATATTTGTTATTTTTATTTGTTATTTTTATTGAATTCCCCAGGGGTAACCAAAATTTTAGGGCTACATAAATTTAATAATGAAAAAATATATACGATTCTTACTGGGTTTTGCCTCAAGTGCAAAATCTCTAACCATATACATGATGTTGTACAATTCTCACAGGGTTTTGCTTCAATCAGGTGCACAATCTCAATCTCTAACCATATACATGATCTACATGATGTTGTACAATTCTCACAGGGTTTTGCCTCAATCAGGTGCACAATCTCTAACCCTGTACTTGATTTGAATCATACAACCAGTTATTTTATATTTGTTATTTTTATTTTTTATTGAATTCACGAGTGGTGACCAAAATTTTACGGATACATGAATTTACTAATGAAAAAAACACGAATCTATGTGATGAATGATGAATCAAAACTGGCTAAGCACGTGAATGATGAATCAAAACTGGCTAAGCACGCGATCTATTATTGAACAAGGTGGATTTGATTTTGTTCATTTTAACATCCTATTTTCTTCTGATTTTTTTTATTTTTTTTCACTATGGACGAATTTAGGGTTTGGTAAATTAGTTATTTATTACATTTCTATAGGTGTATAAATTGTTTTTATTTTTAATTTTTTTTACTATGGGCGAATTTAGGTTTTGGTAAATTAGTTATTTATTAGATTTATGTAGGTGTATAAATTGGTTATTTACGTAGTTGTAGATGTATAAATTGTTTTTTTTTTTAGCGTGGACGAATTTAGGGTTTGGTAAATTAGTTATTTATTGCATTCCTGTAGGTGTATAAATTGTTTTTATTTATTTTTTACCATGGGCGAATTTAGGTTTTGGTAAATTAGTTATTTATTAGATTTATGTAAGTGTATAAATTGGTTATTTACTACAGTTCTGTAGTTGTAGATGTGTAGGTGTATACATTGTTTTTATTTTATTTTTTATTTTTTTTTGACCATGGACGAATTTAGGGTTTGGTAAATTAGTTATTTATTAGATTCCTGTAGGTATATAAATTGGTTATTTACTACAGTCTTATAGTTGTAGATTTATATGGTAAATATGATTTTGTTTAATAATAAATTTAGTTTTTTTTTTTTTAATTTTACATTTAACTAGTTTCCATGAATTATAAACACTTCCTTAATTTTAAGGTGTTATAGTTTTAAAAAATTAAAATAAAATTAAAAAAATTAAATAAAATTTGTATTATTTTGAATTGAATTGAGTTTCTATATAAATATATAAGTATTTGGTAATTTTAAAGTGTTATAGTTTTAAAAAATCAAATAAAATTAAAAAAATAAAATAAAATTTGTATTATTTTGAATTGAGTTTTATCAAAGTATTGAGGGTGTATGTGCAAGACAATATTATATGGATAATAGTTATAAATATATATGAATGTTATGATAAAAGGTTTAGATGAATTATGAATTTAAGGTGTTAGATTTAAAATAAAAATGATATTATACAATATTATTTTGAATTGAGATGGAATTTGTATTAATAATATTGAGGTGTATATACAATTTAATATGATTGAAATGTTATTATATGGATAACATTTATTTTTGTTGTTTGTTTACTTATTATTTTAGTTTTTATAATTACTTAATAAATATGAAATTAAAATGCAATCAAAATGATGTAGATCATTTTCATTATTAATAATAATTATATTTTATATGGAAAATTGTTTATTTTTACATCATTTAAATTAAATTAATGGGATGAGTTAATAAGTCAATAAACTCAATATGTCAATTTTTGGGTTTCTTCCAAATTGTCTGTGGAGTCAAGGTTATCCTTCACATGACAACAATTCTCACTTGTGACATATGTGTTGTTTATCCACTTGTTAATCCATTCATATAATTACTTAATAGACATAAGTTTATTGAGATATTGACTATGCCTAAATGCTACTCCAATATTATATTGGCCTTCAATTCATATAAACAATATAATGGAGTAAGTCAATAAGTAGATAAATTCAACATGTCAATTGAGTTTCCACTTGTGACATGTGTTATTTATCTACTTGTTAACTACTCATATAAATATGTAATTACCCTTCAATTCACATATACACTACAATGGAGTAAGTTAATAAGTAGATAAAGTGAAAATGTAAATTGAATTTCTTGAGAATAGTACATGGATTCAAAGTTATCCTACCCACCTTATTTCAACTCAAGTACTCTTTATCCACTAATTAACTACTTATATAATTACTTAATAATCATAAAATTAAAATAAATTTATATAAATATTATCACCAAACCAAATAATGAATATGATATCAAAATAATACATACTAATATCATTACTAATAATTATAATTTATATTACATATATAATTATTTAATAAATATAAAATTAAAACAAATCTATATTAATATTAATAATAATAATTATCTAAAATTAAATAAATATTAAATAATTTCATTTATGTTTATCTTTATAAAATATCATTTATATTAAATAAATTTATATAAATATTATCACCACACCAAAATAATAAATATAATATCAAAATAATACATATTAATATCATTACTAATAATTATAGTTTGTATTACATATATAATTATTTAATAAATTTGAAATTAAAACAAATCTATATTAATATTAATAATAATTATTATCTAAAATTAAATAAATATTAAATAAATCCATTTATGTTTATATTTATAGAGTATACATAGATAACTTACTGTATATTTATAAAATATATTAAAAAAACATAAAAATACAAACCATGAGGCCTAGATGCTACTCCAACATCATATCCGCCTCCAAACTATATAAAGAATTCCGTACTGGTTCTTGTTTTTAGGTGGTTCTGGGTACGACTCCCACATGCATCAGTATATTGTGGGGATGTGTATTTAACTCGCTTTTATGGTACGCCCAGCCAGCTTGAGCATCTCCATTGTGTCTCTATTTAGCTCCAATAAATACACTTCCAATTTTTCGAAAATATATATTTTCCCTCACATATTCTACAGAAATTGGCTTCTCATGCAGTGCTTGGTTTATTTGGGGTTCAATTACAAAGATGGGATGACGAAAATGAAGAATGGAGTCCATTATTTCCAGTAGAGTTAGCTAATGTGCAGTTCTTGGCCTCATTCTTGGCTACGAAGGTAAAAATATCAAACCCTGTAAAACTGGTATTTAAAAATCTTGTTATTTACATTGAATTGCTGATCATAGTAATGACATTTCTGTCTCTCATTTTTAGGCATTTTTTTCCCGCTGAGACCGTGTTTGATATGACGGAGATGAAGAATAAAAGCCATTATTTCTTGTGGAGTTGAAGCCTTCGCCTCATTTTCGTATCAAAAACAGAGAAAACAACGTACTAATACTATTCCCGAATGTAATAGTTTGAAAATCAATGTTTCACACCAAGTACTCTGAAAGTTATTGCAAGTACTATTCCTTAATTTTGGGTTTCATTCATTCTGACCTTAAACCCTTCTGCCTCCAAAATATTATTTGGTGTACTGTTTGATTTTTCTTTTCTTTTTTGAATTGTTTGGCCGACCAATTTTATTTTGTTGCTGGATGCAGAGGAGAGATCAATTAAACCCATGATACTGCATTTGGATAAGGTGTAGATGCCGACGAGATCAGATGGAGAAGAGCACATACGACTAAATATTTTGTCTGGAGTTAAGCAAATTTTTTCATATTTCGGGTTCGTGGTGGTCATACAATCTCGTTTCCGGCTACTGGCATGCAGGTACACATTCTTGGCTTTGTCTTTCTTTCATGACATGTCAGCGATGAAAAATAAGGCCAAATATTTCTTGGGGATTTGTCGTATTATTTGTATGTGCAATTCTCACAGGGTTTTTCCTCAGTCAGGTACACAATCTCGAACCCTGTATCTGATGTTGGATTATAAAATTATATTTTTGATATTTGCTAATTTTTTTTATTGAATTCCTAAATGATAAATTTTAAGGCTAAGTGAATTTAATAATAAAAAAACACTAATCTATGTGATGAATAAAAGCTGGCTAAGCACGCGATATATTATTTGTCCATATAGGTGTGAACAGGGTAGATTTAATTTTATTATTTTAACATCTTATTTTCTTGGGAAGATTTATTTATTTTTTCCTTTTTTTTAGACAAATTTAGGGCCATGTAAATTGGTTATTTATTAGTATTGTAAGTATATGGTAAGATTTTATTTTGTTTTATAATAAATTTATTTTTTTTAAATGAATTTTGAGTACTTTTTAAATTGTGAGTTTTTAAAAAATAAAATAAAATTTATATTATTTTGAATTGAATTGCAGTTTGCATAAAATTATGGAGATGTATGTATAACCTAAAATGATAAGACATTGTTATATGATAAATGTATATGGTAGTGAGAGTTATAATAGTAAGTTTGAGGGAATTATGAATTTAGGGTGTTATATATATATATATATATATATATATATATATATATATAAATATAGATGGAATTTGTATCAATATTAATTGAGGTGTATGTACAATTTAATATGATTGAAATGTTATTTTATGGATAACATTTATTTTTTTAGATATTATTTTTGGGATTAACTGCGTAGTGTAAGTCATTAATCTATGACCCATATTCATGAGTATTAGTTTCAACTGACCAATAATTCTCATGATTTGAATAGTTCACTTAGCACTCATTGCATCGGGTGATGCTCACAGGGGTGAAGAAATGGGATTGAAGCCAACGAAATGAATTTATTTTTTTACTTAGTTTTTATATAATTATTTAATGAAATTAAAATAATATCAAAATGAATGTAGATTATTGTCATTATCAATAATTAAATATCATTTTAAATTAACTAGGTAAGTTAATAAGTGGATAAATTCAATATGTTAATTTTTGGGTTTAGTAAGAATAGTAGGTGGACTTTTAAAGTTATCTTTCCACATGATTTCAATTCATAATTCATATAAACACTATCATGAAGTAAGTCAATAACTAGATAAACTCAACATGTCAATTGAATTTAGTCTAGATGATTGATGGATTCAAGGTTATCCTAGGCATCTAGTTTCAATTAAATGGATGAGAGGGAGAAAAATACATTGGATTGAATTAGTGGATGAAAGGGAGAAAAGTACATTCTATTAAATGTTTAGTCAGGAATTGAACAAATATTGGTGGATGAAAGGGGGAAGAGTACATTCTATTAAATATTTCGTTAGGAATTGAGCAAATCTTTTCATATTTCAATTTCTTAGTGTTCGTTGTTTCCAACTACTCACATGCAAGTACACATTCTTTCCTTTGTCTTTCTTTCTGTCTTTTTTTCCTGACATGTTAGAGATTGAGAACAAAGCCAAATATTTCTTGTGGAGTTCAGTCAGGTTCACAATATCTAATCATGTAAAAAATGTTTGAATAATAAAATATATGTGCTCTTTATCCACTAATTAACTACTCATATAATTACTTAATAATCATGAAATTAAAATAAACATATATGAATATTATCATTAATAATAAATATGATATTACAATAAATACATGTTATTAATAATTATACTTCATATTAAATATATAATTAGTTAATAAATATGAAATTAAAACAAATTAATATTAATAATAAATATCATCAAAATTAAATAAATATTAAATAGTTCCATTTATATTTATAAAATATGGATAGAACTTACATAGATAGCTTAATGTGTACCTATAAAATATGGAAAAATCATTAAAAAAACTTCTAAAACATACAAACCAAACCTTAAATTTATTAGAGATATGGCTTATGCTTAAATGCTACTCCAATATTATATTCGCCTCCAATCCATATAAAGAATTTCGTATTGGTTCGTTTTTAAGGTGGTTCCTGGTACGACTCCCGCATAGGGGATGAGTCGTTAACTCACTTTTGTGGTCTGCCTAGCTATTGTGTTTCTCTTTAACTCAAATAAATACACTTCCATTTTTTTGGAAATATATCTTTTTCCTCACATATCCCACATGAAATTAGTTTCTCCTACAGTGTTTGGTAGGTTGATTTGCAGTTAAATTATAGAGATGGGATGATGAAGAATGGAGTCCATTATTTCCTATGGAGTTAGTTGATGTGCAGTTCTTACAGGTCTTTCCCTCATTCTTCATCACAAAGGTACACAGAAAAGAACTAACCTTGTACATGATGTAGACACGTATAGAGAAAACATCAAACCTTGTAAAACTGTTATTTAGAAGTCTTGTTATTTACATTGAATTGATGATCATAATTCCCCCCTAAAGCCGCTAGGTTGTGTGCTTAATCTACACAAGATTTTTGTCTCTCCATTATTTTTTTTTCAGAGGTGTTTTTTTTTTCCATCGAGGTTGTGTTTGGTTGACCTGTAGACATAATATGAAAGAAATGAAGAATAGAGGCCATTATTTCTTGTGGAGTTGGCGCCTTCGCCTCATTTTTGTCTCAAAAATAGAAAAAATAATGTACCAGTACTATTCTCGAATATGATATTTTGGAAAAGGGATGTTTCACACCAAGTACTCTAAAAGTTCTCACAAGTACTATTCCTAAATGTTGGGTTACATTCATTCGTTCTGAGCTTAAACCCTTCTGCATCCAAAAGATTATTAATCCACAGTAGAACTTACCGAGTTGCAGTATTTCAATATGAAGATATCTCCATAGTTTGTGTTGAATTTTCTGATTCTCAGATTTGATTGTTATTGTTTTATAATTTCAATGCAAAATTTTCATTCATGCCACAGTTATCATAGAATAACTATACAATGAAAATATCATCTATTATAATGTAGTGGAAATAACAAGATCTATAAATATTAACCATGCACAATAGACACAAGAACACAAGAATTTATCCTGGGAAACCCAACCTTTGGAGAAAACCAAACAACTTTTCTTATAGAAGAATCAATTCAAGAGTTTACAAGTTTATCACCATCAAAATAGACCAAGAGATATTAAAGAGTCACCTCCCAAGCCTAGCGCAACTCCCAAGAGGTAGCGCACAAGATAGATTACCAAGAACTTCAAGTTGAAACGAATTTTACCCTAGATAAGACCTCCTTGAAACTTATGTCTTCTTTCTTGAGTGAGAGATGAGTGAGTGAGTGTGTCAAATGAAATGAAACGAACCTTTATTTATATTCGTCAAGTCAGTTGTCCTTTTCATGTGGGGCCAACTTCTCTTCCTGGGTATTTACTTGTGGAGGTCGACTTCTCTTCTTGGGTCTTCAATTGCTTCATGGGGCTTCTTTAATGGTCAGATGGGCATCGTCTTGTCTTCTTGACACTTCTTCTTTTCTAGAAAGGTTGTCCTTGAGCCTCGTTGATGTAATCTTCTCTGGCATGCACCTAGTTGATGTGTTCATTTCCCACATAGCACCTTGAGTCTTTGTCAATGCTTGTCAAGTCACATGATCAAGGATAGAGACTACACCTGGGCCATTCTCCTTAGCTAAGTCATATTGCCATCTGAGGAGAATGTCTACCTGATGCTAATACAAGATAGAATACCAAGAAATTCAAGTTGCGACGAATTTTACCCCAGATAAGACCTCCTTGAAACTTGTGCCTTCTTTCTTGAATGAGAGATGAGTGAGTGAGTGTGTCAAATGAAATGAAATGAACCTTTATTTATATTATTGAAGTCAGTTTTCCTTTCATGTGGGGCTAACTTCTCTTCCTGGGTCTTCACTTTTACTTTATTGTTTTTTGTCTTTTACTTATGGAGGTCGACTTCTCTTCTTGGGTCTTCAATTGCTTCCTAGGGCTTATTTAATGGCAGATGGGCATCATAATGTCTTCTTGACACTTCTTCTTTTCTAGAAAGGTTGTCCTTGAGCCTGGTTGATGTAATCCTCTTTGGCATGCACCTAGTTGATGTGTTCATTTCCCACATAGCACCTTGAGTCTTTGTCAGTGCTTGTCAAGTCACATGATCAAGGATAGAGACTACACCTGGGCCATTCTCCTTAGCCAAGTCATATGGCCATCTGAGGAGAATGTCTACCTGATGCTAATACATGGAGACCATCAACGCCTTGGGCCATTCTCCTTAGCCAAGTCACATGGCCATCTGAGGAGAATGTCTGCTGATGCATATGTGCCTCGAGTCTTTGTCGGTCCTTGTCAAGTCACATGATCAAGGATAAAGACTATGCCTGGGCCATTCTCCTTAGCCAAGTCACATGGACAATATGAGGAGAATGTCTGCCCGATGTTGCCCAAAACATCAACACTCCCTCTCAGCAAGGGAGACATTCTGCATCACACCAGGCTTGTCCTTGAAGTATTCGAACTTCACCTTCGACAAAGGTTTGGTGAGAATTTATGTAATCTGCTCATCTGTGGATACGTATTGGAGCTTCACCGCTCCCTTCTATACCATGTCTCGGATGAAGTGGTATTTGATCTCAATATTCTTCGATCTGTCATGAAATACTGGATTTTCTGAAAGATTGACATAGCTTTGGTTATCACAATGTATCAAGGTCGTCTCTAGCTGTTGATCAAATAGTCCTGCAAGTAGTTTTTGGAGCCATACTACTTCACGACTTGTGACACTAGTTGTGATATACTCTGCTTTTGTTGTATTGAGTGCTACCGAAGTTTGCTTCCTACTAATCCAGGATATCATAGCTGATACTAAGTTGAAGAAACACCCTGAGGTGCTCTTTCTGTCCACTGCACTCCCTTCCCAATCAGAATCTGTATATCCCTACAGCTTCACTTCACCACTTGAGACATATTTGAGGCCATATCCAATTGTACCATGCAGGTACCTCAACACATGATATGCTGCAACCCAATAGTAGTGTATCGACTCTACCATAAACTGGCTGAAGGTGTTTACTGCAAAGAAAATATCTGGCCTAGTGTTAACCAAGTACATCAAGGATCCAATCAATTTCTTGTCCATAGTGGGATCCACCAAATCTGAATCTGAAGTAGAATCACTCAACTTCTTCATATTTGTCTCCATAGGTGTATCCATGGACTTGCAGTTCATCATACCAAACCTGCGCAAAATCTAAATTGTATATTTTCCTTGTCCAAGGAAAATCTCGCATGGTCTCTGCCATACCTCCAATCCCAAGAAATAGTGCATCAAGCCAAGATCCTTCATATCGAATTTTGAGGCCAAATCCCTCCTACACCTGTCAATGAGCCATTCTGCTCCTGTGAGGAACATATCATCAACATATAGCACCAAGATCAAGGGATCACCATCAATAAACTTGTAGTAAAGGTTGGGATCTGCATCACTCTTGGTGAATGATCCAGGTAGATATTGGTGGCCACCCACCTTTTTCGACTGGCTCAAAACAGTTTTCTGGCCATTTTGGAAATTTACTATTTTTAGCAGGTTTTAACTTCCAGGGCCATTTTGAGGGCCTAAATGAAGGTTTTTCGAGATCGAGGTTCTCAATGATAGTCAAAGGCATAATTGA
>JASDQU010101406.1:158321-173396 GCA_032191745.1 Picea mariana | reverse complement strand
CATCTTAACCCACTTTTCTTATTTTAGGGTTAACCAACTTCTAACCACTTGTCCAATTAGTAATTTATCCATTAAATTTTTTATTTAAATAATTTATTCAGTATCCACTTTGACTTATATTACGCTCATCACTTCACTTTACCTCAAGGGGTTACCTTCTAACCATCTTAAACCACTTTCCTTATTTTAGGGCTAACCCACTTCTAACCACTTGTCATCTTAGTAATTTCTCCATTAATTTTATTATTTAAATAATTTATTTTGTATTCACTTTGAATTATAGTACACTCGTCACTTCATTTTATTATTTACCTTCTAAAAATCTCTTAAACCACTTTGACTACTTTGACATTTTGGGGCTTCTAGATGACACATGAGTGTTCTCCAACTTCACATGGCCATAACTCTCTAACCGTGAGGAGTTATGTGATGTTCCACATACCACTGAAAATGGCATGACATGTACTATCCATATAGAATAGTATTACCTACAAATATATCAAAACTCATACCGTTATCCATCAAACAAACTTGTGTCCATTACCCAAACCTAGGTTCTCCAACTTCACATGTCCATAACTTTCTAACCATGAGGAGTTATGTGATGTTCCACATAACACCAGAAATGGCATGACATGTACTACCCATCTAGAATAGTCTTACCTTCAAATATATTAAAATGCATACCATTATACATCAAACAAACTTGGGTCCATTACTCAAACCTTTGTGCTACCGGAATTCTCTACCGGACTTTCTCCAAGGGCTGACATCAATCACTAAGGGTTGACATCAATCTACAATATCACTCTCCAATGGCTGACATCAATGACAACCAAAAATCCATACCAATTTTCCATCAACCTAAGCCAGTTGTCTGACAGTTGGATCTTCCCTCAAGTTGCAGCCTGAGAAACTAGAGGGCTGAGCCTCCTTCCAGTTGCAGCTGGAAAACAAAGGAAGTTGGTGCTTCCAATAAATGTAATTCTTCAAGACATATAAGATAAAGCATTTTGTGGTTTTCTCCCGCTTTGGGCTTCCACTTAAAATATTGGTGTACTGTGTATGTGTATGATTGTTCATTTTTTCATCGCTTATTTACTCTCTAGTTATTGGATGATAATGCTACTTTGATATAACACTTGGAATATATGGTTAAAAGGGATTAGATTTCTCTATTACCTATTCACCCCCCCTCTCAGTAATCCAATATAACAACCCTCGTTGGATATTTTGCCCACGAATTTTATATTGAACCCATTTTTGTGCCAAGTTGGGGGTCCACGCCAACATTATGTATAGAGCACAAATTTTTATGCATAAAGGAGCATTTATTACAGGCTAGTGGGATGTTTTTTGAGGCAGGTATCCCAACAGGGCCTAGAGGTGAAAATGTCAGATTGAGATGATTTGACAATCGGATTTTGCACTACTCATCGCCACGAATTCACTAGTACAGTCATATTTTGAATTAGAGTAGTGGATCTAAAGGCCATTTTTCATACTTGAGGTATAATGATGTATTTATGCCAATTTTTATTGTCGAGATAATATAAATCCTCTCCACTTCGAAGCGGGCCCGAAGACATAGTCCATTCTTGGGACGAACTATGTTATCATGTCTTGTGTTCTTGCTCACCTTCTAATATTTTCTCTATGATTATGTCCTCTTTAATGATGTTGCACATAAAATTTCATTTACACTCTTTAATGTAATTCTTTTAATAAGTAATCAATGAAAACATCTTGGATCATGTTGGTATTAGAGCGGTCTTCTTTGACTTGAATTGTGAGTGTGGATTCTTACCAAGGCCAAGCTCAAAGCAGGTGAAGGAAAACTTAAGACTTTCAACACAAATATTGGACATGCAACTCGAAGAAGGAAAATGGGAGATGAAGAACTTTGTATGCATTATGAGAATAATGTTCACAAGGCTTTTTATCGCATGTCAGATAGGGTTGAAAAATCGTTTGCAGATTACGAGAAGAGAGTAGCAAAGGAGAAGAAGAAGAAAGCTAAAGAAGAGGATAATGCTTCAGTAAACCATGAAAGTGGAGGAGATCCTCCTGAGCCTCCATCACCATCTTCAAGTTCAATCTCTTCTTCCTCTTTCTCATCATTCTCAACATTCTCATCATTATCATCATTCTAGTTTTCATCCAAGTACTTCTAAAAAGCCATTGTTGAAACTAGATGTGAAATTTAATTTCCCCATGTTTAATGGAGAATATAATGTAGATAAGCTAAATAATTGAATCAGTTAAATCGAAGTTTATTGTCGTGTACAACAGATCAAAGAGGAAGAGGTGAAGATTTATTTGGCTTCTCTTCAGTTGGAAGACAAAACCCTTGTATGGTGGGAGAGAAAACTTCAAAAAGGTAGAAAAAATAATGGTAAACTCCTTTCTTCATGGTCTAAATTTACATTTGCATTGAAAAAGAAATTTTATCCACTAGGTTATGTTCAAAAAGCCATGATGGAATAGAAAAATTTAAGACAGGGTAAAAGTCAAAGTGTTCAAAGTTTCATAGAGGAATTTAGGAAACAAGCACTTGAATTAAATATTCCTTTAGATTCTCATGAAACTTTGATGAAGTATATTGGTGCACTTCACAATTACATTCAACATACATTATTATTGTTTAATCTCACAAACTTAGATAAGGTGTGTGTACAAGCAACTCACCTTGAAAGAAGGGGACAGAATGTATAGGAAGATCACAAGCATTCATCCATTTCAAAAGGAAAAGCAAAGGAAAGAATAAGATGACAAATACAACAAAGAAAGAGGGAGAAAAATCATCCTGCTTTCATTGCCAAAAATATGGGCACAATGATGAGCATTGTTGGAAGTTACATCCGGAGTTAAGACCGAAGCAATTTGGTAGCCAAAGGAAGTAGAAAATTGTTGCTACCGTGCAACAAGACTTGGGTTCTGATTCAGGTGATGAAGAAAAGATCACAACAGTTGGATTACAAGGTAAATTTTCCTTGCATGCTAGTTCAAGTTCTAAAATTCCATCCCTTAAAAATGATGAAAGAAGAAGTGAATTATTCAACATAAGATTAGTGCCCAAACACACAAAAGTGGAAACTCTGTTTGATCTGGGCTCACAAGTTACCTTGATATCTGAAGAGATTGTAAAGAAATTGAGATTAACCACAACACCTCACCAGAAACCTGACCCTCTTGGTTGGGTACATGTTAATGCAAAACTTCAGCTTACCAATCAATGTAGATTGAATTTTTCTATTGCTTCTAAGTTAGTAAACGAAGGTTATTTGGATGTGGTTGCTTTAGATAGATGTGGTATTGTACTAGGGAGTCCTTATCATTACAATAGAAAAGTTATCTTCTTTCGAAAAGAGAATAAATACGATCTCACAAAAGATGGAGTGGAATATATTGTTAGGGTTCATAGCATGAAAGCTAACCCAACACTCATTAGTGCAAGTTAACTGAAGAGAGATATACATACTTGTAAGAACCTTGTGCTTACGAATGTAAAAACCAAAGAGCCTGATAAGTCTAATGCTCTCGATGCTCTTAATCCTTTACATAAAAATGAAATACTTGAGATGAAATAGATCTTTCAGTGAGGAGGAAGACAGAAAAGGGCCTTTGACACTTTGGAAGAAAAGATCAACCCCACGCCAATACTAGCTCTATCGGACCTTCAACAACCATTCAAGGTTGCAACTAGTACCAGTGCAGATGTCATGAGAGGAGATATAATTTTTAGACCTCCTAGTTTTGCATCTATTGTTTTGAAGAATGCTCATGTTAGTTATGTTGGAAAATATCTTTTTGACGAAGTCTTCAAAGATGTATTTGAGAGGCTAATCCATGGCTTGAAGGTGAAAAATATTTTGGTTGCAGGACAAACTATTTTACCATTTGGGTAAACCTTGTATTCCTACCATTGAAAAAATGCATGTAATTGGAGAAGCTTACACTTCTTTTATATTTTGGTATTTTGGGGTAGAGAGGATTGTAATTTATTTGTTGAGGTTATGTTTTCCTCAAATGAATTTAATTGTAACCATGATTGTAAAGGGGTGTGTGTTGTGCATTTTTAATCCCACTAATAAAAAATCAAGGTTGTACGCACCACTCCTTGTTCCTTCTCATCCTTGGAAGAGTATCTCCTTGGATTTTATAGGGGGGTTTTCTATGTCAAAAATGGGTCATGACTACTTACATGTAGTAGTGGATGGGTTTAGCAAGACATGTGTCTTGATGTTATGTAAAAAGCAGATCATTGTTGAGTGAATTACTCACCTTTTCTTTTAGCGTGTATGGGTCCACTTTGGACTTCCCACATCTATTATCTCGGATCGAGACACTTGATTCCTTGGAAATTTTTTGTGGATAATGATGGACACCAACCTGAAAAGGAGTATTGCTTTCCATCCACAAACCGACAAACATACAGAGGTTGTTAAAAAAATAATGGTTCACTTGCTTTGAGGTTCCTACAACAAACATCCTAAGTTGTGGTATGACAAAAAAAAAGTTGATCACCAATTTCAAGGGGGATATCAAGTGTGGTTCCACATCAGGAGAGTTTTGTCGAAGGGAGAAGACAAGAAGCTCAAACCCATCAGATATGGACCCTTCACCATCTTGGAGAAAATTGGCACATATGCCTTTCGCCTCGATCTACCACCATACATGCAGATATACTTAGTTGTAAACATAGATAACCTGAAACTTTATGAGCCTCCAATGATCATGGATCATAGAGAGAGTGTTTCAGTACCTTCAATGGACAAGTTTTCTTCAGAGTACTTGGATGAGTTATAGGAAGATATCATCCTGGACAGAATGACGAGGACTTCATGCAGGGGTGATGTTGAATATCTCTGAGTGGGACTTAAGGACACACATACAAGAAAATCACGGTGGATCAAGAAAGATAAAGTGAGGGAGAAATTCCCTCACCTTCCAGTTGAATGATGAGGCTTTTGGAGGCCCAAAAGCTTCTTAGTGGGGAGGAATGATCCAGGAGGATCTAAAAGGGAAAAAATTCAAAGGCCTCAAATCTCATAAAAAAAAAATAGTGCCAAGTCAAAGTTCTCATCGCAAGCTTTCCAACGGTGTAAACGACACCTCAAACGGAGTCCGAACAAAGAAGTTATGGGAATTCAAAGTTTTGGTCAACAAGGTGACTCAGTGTCCATACTGCTGACGTCAGTAGCTAACTGTGCAAAGATGACGTCATGATGATGTCATAATGCCAATGTGGCACCACCCTAGAGGTGACACGTGGCAGGTTGATTTGGACTTTTGGGTGGCCACTTGGGCCTATTGGTGAGTGACATGTGGAGCCACCCAAAGGCCACCACGTGGCCTCTCAACAGCACGATGCATAGTAGATGAGTCAAAAATTAATTGGGCAATTTCATCCAATGGAAGGGTGCCACGTGGCACCCCGTAAATGCCCAATGAGGGATGGGCAATAAAATTAAAATATATATATATATATATAATGGTCGTCGGTCGACCGACGCTGGACCTGACGATCGGCTCAGCCAACAACCCATAAAATCTTATCATATTCTAGCCACACTCCACATAATCCAACGGTTAGTACCGTATCCCAGTGACATTCAATGAAAAATTCGGCCACATAACGTCAAGTACAGGGCTCGTGCACCAGTCCCATCCAGTTGGGCGGTAAATGGTTATCAATTTGAATGGGGTTGGTTTAAAATAGTTTTAAAACCATATTTTAATAATGTTGTTACAATAGGATGACAAAAGGGGATGCACGCAGGTTTGACCCCAGGACCTCCCCAAACCATATGCTTTATTATAAGCCCACAAATTTTATATTAAACCCATTTTTGTGCCAAGTGGGGGTCTGTGCCAACATTTCGTACAAAGCATGAATTTTTATACAGGAAGGAGCATTTATTGCAGGACAGTGGCACATTTTTCAAGGCAGAGAGCCCAACAGGGCCTGGAAGTGATAATGTCGGATTGAGACGATTTGACAGTCGATTTTGCATTACTGCTCGCCACAAACTCACTGGGTGATCAGATTTTTCATCAGAGCAACGGGTTTGAAGGCCATTTTTCAGACTTGAGGTACAATGAAGTATTTATGCCAATTTTTATTGCTAAGATAATATAAAGCCCCTCCACTTCGAAGCAGACCCGAAGACTTAGTCCATTCTTGGGACGAACTCCATTATCATGTCTTGTGTTCTTGCTCTCCTTCTCATCTTTTCTCCATGATTGTGTCCTCTTTAATGATGTTGCACATAAGCTTTCATTTACACTCTTTAATGTAATTCTTTTAATAAGTCATTGATAAAAAGATCTTGGATCAATAGGAGTAGTGGTGATCGCATGTTTGATATCTATAAAATCCCTTTGATTTTTTTATGTCCTTTGAATTTTTTATCCTTCTTTAATAATTTATTGATTCTCTTTACAATTGTAGCATAATCTGGAACAAATCTTCGTACAAAGTTTATCTTCCCAAAGAAATATTGTACCCCTTTCCAAGATATTGGAGGATTTAAATCATTTATTGCTCTAACCTTTCCAGGATCAATATAAATTCCTTTTTTGCTTAATATATGACCAAGAAATTTTCCTTTTGATACCACAAATAGACATTTCTTTCGATTGAGGGATATTTCATATAGTCTGCATCTTTGAAAAACTTGACTAAGATGTTTCAGATGGTGTTCTCTCAATTTTGAATGGAAATTTAGGTCATCTTGATAATCTTCCATGAAATTCCCAATTAAATCACTGAAGGCATGGTCCATATCCCTCTTAAATGTTGCACCAACATTTTTTAGTCTGGAAAGAATGCGAACATAGGCATATGCTCCCCATGGTGTGATAAAAGTAGTTTTGGTCTATCTTCTTCAGCCACAAGGACTTGATTATACCCGAAAAATCCATCAAACATGGACATCAATGCAAAACCAATGACTTGTTGCAATAACATCTCCATATTTGGAAGTGGATAGTTATCTTTAATACTCGCTTGATAGAGATCTTGAAATCCACACAGAGACAATTTTTTTCATTTTTCTTTCTGACCACCATAGGATTTGAAATCCATTATGAGTGTCTGATTGAAAAAATTACAACCAACCCTTTTCAATTTTTCTAACTCCATTTTCACCAAGGGCTTCAACTTTGGATTTGTCACTCTTATTTTTTGCTTAAAAGGTTTTGACCCTTCTTTGAGTGGTATGGTGTGTTGAAACATAGACTTATCATACTCTTTTAAATCATCATAACTCCATGCAAAAATATCTTAAAACTCTTTAAAAACAAGTGTATTGTTCAACCTCTTAAGTATTACAACTTGTACGAAGATTTATGCATTCGTGGACATCAAATGTACTAATGTTAATTTTATGAGTCTCTTGTACTCTCCTAAGAGAAGATTCTTCCACTATGTTCATTGTCTTTGTTTGATCATCTCTTGTGAAGAGAGATTCAAGGTTAATATAATTCTTTGGAAGAATAGTGATATTATGATCATGAATCTCCTTTTGATTGCTTTGACTTTCTTCTGAAATATGAAATGATGTTGATTCTAGGTCTGCAAGAAAATTCGCAATGTGCTCATCATTTCCAACAACTTGCCAATACTCTTGATTATTAGGTATTGATGGTCGAAAAATTGTTTTTACATGATAAGTATTCGAATTTTGAGAATCATCGGTATTGAAAAGGGAGGATGCCACTACCAATGAGTCTATTTTTAATTATTCTCTTTAGGAACAAATGTTACATTGAAGGAATTGAATGAATCTGTAATATCCCAAACTCTTTTTTCATAATGCTTCAATTTTTCCTTCTTGGTTTTGTATTTTTTTCTTATATGATTGATAGCCAATTCTGAATCTCTAGTTACCACCAAATCTTTGACTTGCATTTGAAGTGTCAGAGTGAATCTTTGAATTAGTGCTTCATTATTGGTGCAAGGGAACTCAAGTATGATTTCATGTGGATAAATGCATGATTGAGGAATTTTAAAAATAATACCAACTTTGATACCAGACTCCGAACAAGCACCATCAAATAACATTTTCCAAAAACCTTGAAAGGTATTGTTTCCATTTTGTTTGGGAGAATTCATTTGCTATGTGTTGAAAACAACATAATTTCCAATTCCAACATCAATGCAGTTCTACATCATTTCAGTTTCTTTCTTCTTGAATGATTTTGGATTTATCTATTCTCGAGGTACTTCGATCATTGTTCCATGTTTGTTTGGGAGACTCGTGCAACTCATGTCATTCATTATGTGCCCTCCAATTATTGAACAGCAATCTCTCCAAGGATACGAGTTACAACTCACGTCATTCATTATTTACAAGCATGAGAGAGAAAAAAGACTAAGATCGGAAATATACTCTTGGTTTCTTGCTCTGATTGGTTGGGTTATGTTTTCTCAGTCACTGGGAGATCCAGATTGACTCTCTGACTATTAAAATTCACGGGAAAAACCTTCTTGTTTTTTATTTTTTCCACTTTTCCTTTGATCGCCGCACCCTGTTTTGAGGGACAGTGCAACGATTGAGGATTGACGCACTCCTACTTTGAGAGACAGTGCGACATCGTCGCACTGTGGTCTTCAGTTACCTATGGCAATTAGGGATCATCGCATTGTGTTAGTCTGATAGCCTACGAAGATTGTGTGAAAAAATAATTTTTGGTGCTTTTCCTTGCCCAAATCTGTGATAAATGTTTGGGGTGATTTGTTGGGTCTGATTACAGTTTGTTTTGACAGCTTGGAATATGATTTTAGCTATCTTTTCTTTGTTTTAGCTTGTGTGCTTTTGAAATATTTGATCTCTTCCTTTGAGTGTCTTTCTGTTACAAAGCATTCTTTTTCTTTAGAATTATTTAGTGGAAGAACTTCTTTTTCTTTTATTGAATAGTTTGTGTTAAAAGAGAAAATTGATTTGGGTTGCTTTGTTTTTAAAGAGATTTGCTATTTCTTTTAGCTATCTTTGAAACAAAAATTTTAATTTCTTGCTTTGCTTGGGGGCATATTTGCATTTGAAGTAGCGAAATTGCATGGTTTTTGGCATTTTTGGTCTTGAATTCTTAAAAAGAATTGTGTATTGGTGTACAATCTTTTTGGCTCATTTCTTGAAGATCTTGATATTGATGAGTTTAATAAAATTTTGGGACATTGTGCATCTAGGAAAGATAAACGTTTTCTCCTTCTCGTAATATAGCTTTCATCGAAGTGAAATATTTGCATTCTCATTTCTTTGCATTGTTTAGAGTTGGTCAAGACATAATTTAGTCCTTGCCATTTTCCTCTTGAGTAAACAACAGCCTTAAAATAAAGCACTTATAAAAATTGATTAGACATTTTTATATTTTTTGGTAGAAAATCCACATTAGCTTAGGGTGTAGGGCTTTGGAATAGGTGTGAAAGATAACCTTCCAAAGCTGTAAAAAAACATAGTATCTTGTGATAGGGAAAGTTTAAATCCACTTGCTACATTTTGTCTTGGGAATCCCTTCTAACACAAGGATCAATCATGAGGTCGCATTAGGGCCTACAGAGTTACTCACCCAACTTTGTTGGTCTTAGTGTATATATTGCGCATATTATTGGGGGTCACTTGAGAAGAAAATCTTGTGCGGACCTTCTCGAGGCGATTTCGGGCTTACATACCCTGCCCTTTCACATGTATCGAATTGTCAACTGCTTCCCCAGGAATCATTGTCGTAATTGGTAACTTTAGTATCCTATCTCTTTAGAGTCTTTACACAAGGTGACTGTGGAGGGGCAAGTCTTCACGGTACCTAGAATCAACATTGGCCAAATTCACTCGGGCTCCTTGGAAAGTATACCCACGATTATGTGTGGGAGCTTGCACCAGGGTGTAAGTCCATTAAGTAGGTCGTCAACGTAACTTTTTCACCTTCTCTATCTCAGCCCCTTCTTATATTGTTCTCGCGACGTTGGATTTCATCACCAACTAGTGTGTTCATTGTGAGAAGGTTTTGTTTGTTTGCTTGCTTCCTAGATTTTTAGCGTGTGTTGTTTATTTTCCCTAGCATACTTTAGGTTAGATTTGTGTTTAATGGTGTCGATTCCCAGAACGACCAATGAAGAAACCCCTAATCCAGGGGAGCCTTTTGTTTTTACTTCTTACGGAAACATTGGTCCTCCTTACATCGCTACTTTGAGCCTTCTAGGTCTCACAATTAGGTTACCGGTATGGTTGTTTTCCACTCTGGTAATCTCGAATGCAGCAAGTACTTCGGTTGCAATCACTTCCCTCCAAGAACATTAACCTCATGTTGATCCTTCACCTTCTTCACCAGTAAGATATTATTCACCTTCTTCACTTACAAGGTCTTCTTCTGTTTCATATTCTTCGCCAAGTAAAAGCTCTGAGGCTAGTAACCTAGTGGATAAGAAGAATAAGAAAAGGAAGATTAAGAAGAAGAAAAATAAGCAAGGGTCCAAAATTCCAACCACTTCCAGACATGTTGGAAAACAACTAGTTACTGATAATCATATTGGGAGTTTTGATGATGCTAAGATCACCCAAACAACCTGTAAGCCCAAGTAACCTTGCAAACTTTGTAAGGGTAGCCATCTTCTTAAGGATTTCCCTATTATATCCAAGGTTATAAAAGCATGGTCTACACACCCTCGCTAACCCATGTCGTCAGCTTATGAACAACATGCTGATGACCTCCCGTCAACTAGTCAGGATACTATTGGGTGGAAGAAAGGTGGATTTAATTTCCCATGTAGGTTATGTGGATGGAGTCATCAAAATCACCTTTTCCCTCATATGGATGAAGCCTCAAGATTACTAGAAGACATGATTGTTTCCCAACATCAACTTCCAGTTGCTTATCGCAAGCTTACAATCGACCCACTTGTAGTTTATGGAATGATCAATCTGGTCCCTTCATCGGTCGGTTTGGTTGATCAGGCAGTCAATCTAGTCATGTCCTTAGTTGAACCAATTGACAAAGTGGTCAATCTGATACCATACTCGGTCAATCCCACTCTCTCATTAGAGAGTGAAACCCAAGCAGTCAATCCATTTACATCCACAACCCCATTCTCCCCTTAGAGAATGCAACTTAAGTAGTCTATTTGATCTCGTCATCGGTCAATCTTACTCTCCCGCTAGAGAGTAAACCTGATATTGCTCATGTTTTTCTTGTTGATACAAAATCGACTGTGTTGGGGGGCATTCCTCTTTCTCCCATGGAACCCCCTCCAAGTAATGAAGCCATCCTTTTTTATTGGGATACGCTACTTAGACCTCGTCTTCCCTCTCACATTCCTTTGAAGATTACAGTACAAATTTGTGGTCATGATGTTCCTCAGATGTTGATAGATGAAGGTGTGTCTGTTAGTATCTTGTCCTCTATTTCTTGGCAAGATTTGGGTTGTCCTCATCTTGTGTCAGTTACCTAGAATTTGTTAGCTTTTAACAGAAGAACCAGTCAACCTTTAGGAACCCTTCCTTAGTTTCCTATAACTTTGGGAGGGAAAACTGTCTTTATTGATGTCATGGTAGTCCATGACCCCTTGGATTTTGATTAACTCATGGGGCAAGATTATTTCTATGCCATGAAAGCTATCGTGTCCACTCTTTTTTGTGAGATATCTTTCCCTCACGATGGAAGAGTTGTGACTATTGATCAACTCTCCTTTGTTGGCCCTGATTGGATTATCAACCTGACAACCACCATAATTGTTTCATATATGTAGAAAATATCTCCCCCACCACAGGTCAATTATTTGTAATTGACTCCCATGCCTTCAGCTACCGATGATGATGAGCCTCTCATTGTAAGCTCGGTCTTTTATGACTTAGATCTGGTAGTTGACATGGTGATCTCCTTGGTAGGTTTATTGGAGCATGACCTCCTCACCCCTATCGCGACCCTCAACATGTGTTCCTTCCAAAGTGTGTTTCTTCCATCGAGTGAAGATCTCTTGGAAGCCATGACCAAGTTTTTTCCCTTGACATGGTGTCCTTGCGGAGTATTGTCCTCTTGGAAGCCATAATAAAGAAGAGAGTTTTGAGCATGGTTTTCTGATTTCGAGCTCGTTAAAAAATGAAACCAACTTACGAGGATAGGTTTTGTGTCTCTATGGAAACCTCATTAAAAAATAAAATAGAGTTTATGACCATAGTTCTTTTTTATGTGTCAAGATCATTAAAAAATGAAATAGATATCTGGGGATTGAACCTGGATTTTCGAGCATAGTTTTTCTTCTCTGTAGAAAGCTCACTAAAAAATGAAATAGATTTCCCCCCCTCAATTGAGTCAAGTACTTCCTTATGTATAGTATTTGAATATTCATTTAATCAACATGTTTTTTCAGACGCAACGAAGCTTGGGGGGAAATGATTACAACATCTAGACTCCATGTTGAAGTTAAGGCACTAGCTTCTTAAGTTGGGGGCTAAGTACCAGCCATCCCTAGATTATGCGTTGGGAATTCGCAAGCATAGTTTTCCTCTGGTTCAGGCTTGTGTAAAAATGAAACCACCTACCTCAAGCATAGTTTCCTCTGGTTCAATCTTGTGTAAAAATGAAACCAGGTCCGAGCATAGTTTTGGCTAGTTTTAAGCTTGTGTAAAAAACAAAATCTATCTCAAGCATAGTTTTGTTTTGTTTTAAAGTTTGTGTAAAAATGAAATCAATCATGAGCTTAGTCTTTGTTCTCTCTCGTCCTCATAAATACCTGAGAATGTAACCGAGTAAACTTTATCACTTTTTCAGACTCATAAAGGTTATACGAAAAAGGAACCCCCTGGAGTTCCCTTTAAGATCTTTTCAGACTCTCTAAACATGAAAAGATTGTCGAGTGATCTTGTTCTTTTCACGCTCGTTAAAATATTTGAATAAAACATCTGTTGAGCGATAGATTATCTCTTTTTTTGTCTCATCAGACTACTTTACGAAAAAGGACATTGTGGAGTTTCCTTTAAGTGTTTTTCAAACTCTCTAAACATGAAAAACCCCTGAGTTTTCTTTCTTCGCACTCGTAAAACAAACATTGAAAGGCCCATATGGGACCGAACCACTCATTCCTAGGGTTTGTTAAACATATTCCGAAGGACTCATCTGGAGGATGAGATTACAGTTCAAGCATATGTTATCCTCCTCAAGCTTATGTAAAAATAGAGAGATACTTGCCAGAAATGGTGGGGGGGAATTGGGAAAGAAATGTATCTAAACCTGTATTCTATGGAAGGGTCTCTTTTGAACATAACACCTTTGTTGGCACAGGAGCAGACCTAGAGTTCAACGCTTAACAATGCACCAACAAAAACCTGACTACCGGCCCTTTCTGTAACACCTGTGAAGCAGGCAAAGTCTCACTCGAGGTAGAAGCAGGGGGGGTTGCAGGACGCAGGTGTCTGTAACCAAGCTGGGACATGAATTTGTGATAAGAGTAATTTGTAGAATATTTTGTTAACGCTTAGAAAGTGACAAGCATCAGTTTCTTAACATCGCAGAGCATAATCAAAGATAGATCGGCATAGTAGCAACAAATGATTATATACCCTAAGCACTTGGCACTATAAGTTAACTATAGCATTCATTTACCCCTTAACGCAAGTAAAGTACTTAACAATAAAGGATCTATCTATTACACATGATAATCAAAGCACTAAGCATATTCATAACAGAAATAACACAGCACAAAGTAAACCATGAGACACCAAATATAGGTGGTTCACCCCAAGGTGGGGCTACGTCCACAAACTGCTTCACCCCTTTATTATTCGCGAAAATCTTACATTCATTCACTACTGTGCACTAAGCCACGGAGTCAAGCTTTGCATGAGACAGGAGATCTATGCACTAAGCATTAGATCCTCCTTCCCCAACTAGGTCAATGCACAGAGCCAACTCTCTATCGAGCACAAAGCCTTAACGCACATACATTCCTTTGCACAAAGAAACTCGAACTACTTGCAATCAGCTATTTCTACAATACATTCTTCTTTATTTATATTTTACAAGCCTTTACAATAAGGCCTAAAAATGGGAAAACCCCATGCGCCAACATCCCATAAACTTGTTACAAAAACCCTAGATGATCCGGATTATTTTCGGCATGAAATGGGAGCGGAGATATAATAAAGAAATGCACAGAGATATTGCAGATATTCAATAATATAACAGAATTGTATCAAAGATGTAACCATAAACATAGATATACAGTAATACGCGATTTCTATTAATCAAAGAAATGTACAGAGACTGTAAAAATACAGAGTGAAAGACTCGCTAGAATGGTGGCAACTTATCTCTGAGAAGAGATGTAATGGCTACTCGCATTCGCAAGAAGATGATTACAATGAGGCTCTCAAGGCATTTTTTACAATAAACAAGAATGCCAAAAACCCTAGACATCCAAAAACCTAACCCTAGGAGACCAATCGCCAAAATTCATGTGGCGCCAAAAGTCATGTGGGCCCCGTTTGGGTAAGTTAGTACATAAACTTCTCGGGGTCATAACTTTTGCATACGATCTTCGTTTTAGGCATATAATATCTCGTTGGAAAGGTATCATTGAGGAGATTAATTTTGGGGTCTCAATAATATCTTTATCTATCATTGAGAACCTCAATCTCAAAAAACCTTCATTTAGGCCCTCAAAATGGCCCCGGAAGTTAAAACCTGCTAAAAATATTAAATTGCCAAAATTGCCAGAAAGTTGTTTTGAGCCAGTTGGAAAAGGTGGGTGGCCATCTATATCCACCTGGATCAATTATCCCTCCTTAGGAAGAAATGGTCTCCATTGCATTGAGTTTCCGGGGGAGAAGGAAAAACGTTTTTTGAATCTGCATCTTGGTGAGTTGCTTTTCTTGTTGGAGACGTCGCATTGCTCAGTTTGTGGAAGTCTATCACGAACCTGTTGAGGTTGAGGCTGTTCAAAAAGTCGAGATACATGAGAGGACGGAGTGAAAAAGGAATATTTGTGCTTTGCTACAACCTTTTCGACCTGCTTCTGTTGGATAGAAGGTGCTTAGGGAAAGGTTGTAGTGGTTGCAGTGTCCTTTTGTTCTCCTTTTG
>JASDQU010101406.1:96192-127244 GCA_032191745.1 Picea mariana | reverse complement strand
TATATATATATATATATATATTATATATACTTACACTATGCTCCCTTGCTAGCTTGGAGCTTGGATTTGGTGTTGGGATTTGATTTGATATTATGGTGCTAGCTAGTATACTAACTTGTGTTGTGCATTGGTGCTTGGTCGTGGGATTGTATATTTATTGTTTACTTTTATGAACCTCGGACCTGGTTGCTTTGGGTGTAACAACCTTTCTATCATTTTCTCTCCATATCTTTCTAAGGGCGCATTGGTAATAGGGACTCTGCCAAGATTTGGGATGGTCCAAGAAGTCATGGGATCGACCCCCATCCTTTATAACCTCATTTACTTCTCTCTTTTTCCTCTTTATTATCATTATACTTTATTTTTTTCTATTGCTAATTTTTTTTTGTTTGTTAATTTGTGCAGGACCCGCGATTAACCTATGGCTTGAGAAACCGCGACTCAGGGGCATCTAAGCCATCAAAATCACCTGGGGATCGCACCCGGCCTGAGCCACACCAACCCTTAACATGGTTGGATTTTTTGTCCCCGCAGGTTTCGAACCGGTGACTTTAACATCACGGAGTGGCTTAACAACACACTCCGTCACCGACTGTCCTACACCTCGGGGACTTTTCTATTGCTATTTTAAATACTATTTTTTTTTGTTATTTTGTTTACTTATTATTCTATATAACTTTTTTTTTTAATATTATAAACATTATTCAGATCACTACCTTTACTATATTTATAACTTTGCGAACTTTGTATACTTCTATTTTCTAAGACTAACATTCACTTATTTTATTCTATATGACTCGTGCAGGTGAGCATACAGTTTACAAGTAGCCTAAACAGAGGGTGATACGATTTGTAGGAATCTCCCCCCCACCCCCCCGCCTTTTTTTTATATATATAAAGACTCTCCCTATTCCTGGGTTCCTATGGGTAGTTCTTCATAGGTTTTAAGGTCTGTAAAATAAAGGGTTTCTAGGTTGTAGGTTAGGGGTATGGGAGCAGAATGCACAGTTAAGTGGGTGGTCAAGCCCAGGTTTCAGTTCTGAAATCGGGCTCTGATACCATGTGTAAGGGTCCATCTAACAGAACCTAAAACTTAATACATTTAAACATAAAATTTATAACATAATTTCTTTACAGTTTTAAATTCAACAACTAACAAACTCACAGTTCATGGTTCAGCAAATTATAATTGAGCAACCTGATATACAAATCACATATATAAAATTAAACATACACAGCTTAGTAAAATAGTGAACCATTATATCGATAATGACATAAATACCTCTCAATGATGTTGTTTCTCCAACTCCATCTGTCCTTGTTGATCTTCTCAAACTCTGCCCAAAACTGAATCTTTCCTCCCTGCCAGCTAGGAATAAAGCCTATTTGGCTCCCTAGCTCCAGAATTACGTGAGGATTCTTGGCCCCCGAGCCCAAAACTCCCAGCAACCGATGCCCCCCTATAACAGTCCAACAAATTCCTCCAGATTAAGACCAGAAAATGCAATTTTCCAATACCTCCCTTGGAAAAATGCTCCAATCCCCTCCCCCCCTTGAATGTCTTTTCCCCCTCATATTCCCCCATCCATTCACCGCCTCTCCATTCAATGCCAACCACCTTATCCCTCCATTCAATGCCAACCATCCCTTAATACGTTAAGTTTTCTATTAAATAAATTAAAATTTATTAAACTTTAATTCGTTACCCAAACATTAAATTAGTTAATTAATTAATCAATGTACATTAAACAATAATTAATTAATTAATATTATTAATAAATAATCATTATTTAACTAATATTCATTAGGACAATTAATTATTTAATTAATTAAACTTAATAACCCTTAAGCAATTATTTAACTAGGGTTGTTACAGAAATTGTGGGAAAATCAAAGAAACATGCATCCATTACAAATGAAGAGTGGAATGAGATTGATGCGAGAGAACTGGGTGCCATGCGTTTGTGTTTGGCCGATGATGTTCTCTTCAACATTGTTACGTAGAATATAACAGTTGGTTTGTGGACAAAGATGGAAAGCTTGTATATGACAAAATCCTTGATGAATAAGATCTTCCTGAAAAGACAATTATACAGTTTGTGCATGAAAGAAGGTATGGAAATATATGATAATTTAAATACTTTTAATACTCTTTTAGTTCAGTTGACTAGCATGGGAGTGAAATTCGAATTTGAATACAAGGCAATTACATTATTGTGTTCTTTTCCCGAGTCATGGGATCACTTTGTTACCTCTATTAGTTTTAGTTCAATAGAAAGTATTGATTTTGATGTTATTTTTGGAGCTCTACTATCTGAGGAAACAAGGAAGAAATCCAATTTAGAAACCTCTACATCTGAGGCGATGGTGGTCAGAGTAAGACCTAAAGAAAGAGTACAGGTTCAGAGGGATTTCTCTTGGTCAAATTCAAAGGGAAAGAAGAACAAGATTAAGTGTTGGTATTGTGGAAAATATGGACACCTAAAGAAGGACTATTGGAAGCGAAAGCAAACCTCTAAAGAAGACTCTTCAAAAGAGACGAAGGAAGCAAACACCACTGAAACAGGTTCAACAATAGGTTGAGGTATGGCCGATGAAGTTTTAACAATTAGTATTGTTTCACGTCATGATAAACATTGATTATTAGATTCTGGTGCATCAAATCACATGTGTCTTCATAGACACTGGTTTATTACTTACCAGTCTATAGATGATGGAATTGTTTACATGGAAAATGATATCTCATGTAAAGTTGTGGGAATCGATAGCATTCGAATTAAGATGTTTGATGGATCTGTTAAGATACTAACTGATGTGAGACATGTACCTGAGCTTAGGAAGAACGTAATCTCTTTGGGAGTCTTAGACACTGGAGAATATAAGAGTATTGTTCAAGGTGGAGTTATGAAGTTCTAGAAAGGAATCCTACTGGTCATGAAAGCGAAGAAGGTTGGAAACTTGTTTATATTAGAAGGAAGAACCGAGTCAGATCATGTGAAAACTGTATCTGAGAATGACAGTGATTCTGTTCGAATATGGCATCAACGGTTGGACCATATGAGAGAAAAAGTATTAAAGGTATTAATTGATCATAAGTTACTTCCTAGTCTAAAGTATTTAAAGTTAGATTTCTACAAACACTATATTTATGGAAAAAATAATAGGCAGAAATTTAAAACCAAAAGACACACCAGTGAAGGAATCCTTGACTATATACATTCTGATGTTTGGGGACCATCCCCTATTATTTCGTATGGAGGATCATCATATTTTTTTTACTTTTATAGATGATTTCTCTAGGAAGGTTTGGGTCTATATGTTGAAAAGAAAGGTTGATGTATTTATTGTTTTCAAGCAGTTTAGAGTTTTAGTAGAAAAGATCACTGGTAGGTCCATTAAATGTTTAAGAACTGATAATGGTGGTGAATTTACATCAATGGAGTTTGAGAACTATTGCAAGGAGTTTGGGATTGATAGGCATAAAACCACTTCTTATACTCATAAAAACAGAGTTGTTGAATGCATGAATATGACTCTTCTAGAGAGATCAAGGAGTATGCTAAGTAACACCAACTTGCAATAGCAATTGTGAGAAGAATCAATATCTACAGCTTGTTATCTAGTGAATAGGTTCCTGCAAAGGAAAACATGGATGATGATGAGAATCAACAGAATGTGGATGAAACACAAACTTCCCTAAGGAGGTCTACGCGGGTCAAAATTCCTCCAAGAAGGTATAATGATATTGTTTCATCAGTTTCTTTAAGTAATAATGATGATGAAACTTCATGCTATCAGGAAGTTGTGAAGGGTTCTAACAGTGAAAAATGGAAAGAAGAAATGAAGGATGAAATGAATGCACTACAGAGGAATGCTACATGGGACTTGGTAAAACTTCCAAGAGACAGGAAAACTGTAGGTTGTAAGTGGTTCTACAAGCTGAAGAAGGGTGTTGATGATAAGGTAGAAAGGTACAAGGCAAGGATGGTTGCAAAAAGATATTCTCAGAAAGAAGGTATTGAATTTCATGAGATTTTTTCACTAGTTGTTAAGATTGTTTCAATTCAAGTTGTGTTAGCATTAGTTACATTACTTGATTTGGAGTTGGAGCAACTAGATGTTAAAACTGATTTTTACATGGATATTTGGATGAGGAGATTTGCATGGAACAACCTGAAGGGTTCATTCATAATCACAAAAAGAAATTTGTTTGCAGGCTCAAGAAATCATTGTATGGTCTGAGGCAGTCTCTCAAACAATGGTACAAGAAATTTGACTCTTTCATGTTGAGCCAAAATTATACAAGGAGTGAGTATGATCATTGTGTTTACTTTAAAAATTTCAATAATGGAATATTCATTATATTAGTGTTGTGTTTTGATGATATTATTTTAGAAATCAAAATCATAACTGAGATCAACAGGTTAAAGGCTCAAATGGCTAGGATAATTGATATGAAATATCTAGGAGCAGCAAAGCAAATTTTGGGCATGGAGATATTCAAAGACAGGAGGAATGGTAAGATTTGGTTGTGACAACAGAAGTATGTCGAGAAAATACTTTTGAGGTTTGGTATGAACAGTGTGAAACTAGTTTTGTTCCCTTTCGCTTCCCATTTTAATATTTCTTCAAGTTTATGTCCTAGTACAAAAGAAGAAAATGAATACATGTCTTGAATATCACATGCTAATGCAGTAGGAATTTTAATGTATGCGATGGTTAGTACAAGACCAGACATTTCACATGCAGTTGGGGCTATCAGCAGATATATGGAAAATCCAGGTAAAGAGCACTGGGCAACAATGAAATGTGTGCTTCAGTATTTCAGGGGCACAAGTGATTATTGTATCACCTATCATTATTCCAAGCATCTACATCATTCATTGTATCAACTCTATCTACATTCTCATGAAACATTACATCTCTACTTGCAAACAGTTTATGTGAACTGGGATCAAACAATTTGTATGCTTTTTGATCAATACAATACGCAACAAAAACACACTTGATTTATTTTGCATCAAGTTTTATTCTCTCATCCCTTGGAATATCTGCAAAGGCACTGGATCCAAATACTCTTAAATGACATACATCAGGTTTATAACCATAAAGAATCTCAAAAGGAGTTTGGAAATCTAATTTCTTAGTTGGACTTTGATTCTTTAAATAAACTGCAGTATTAACGACTTCTGCCCAAAAACCATTAGAAATGTTTTTACCTTGAAACATACTACGAACACACTCCACCAGTGTTATGTTCCTTCTCTCAGCAACACCATTTTTCTAAGGTGTATGAGGTTCTGTAAATTGTTGTTGGATCCCATGGAATTTACAATAACTTTTAAATGCACCTGATGTATATTCACCACCCTGATTAGATATGAGAACTTTAATACATTTGGCTATCTGTTTATCAGTCATAGTTCTGAATTCTTTAAAGTACTCAAATACATCAGTTTTTCTCCTTATGAAATAGACCCATGTATATCTAGATCTATCATCAACAAAAACAAGAAAGTAGGAAGCACCACCAAGTGACCTAGTTTGCATAGGTCTTCATACATCAGTATGAATTAGTTCTAGAATATTGGTTTGTCTTTTCTCTGTATGAATGGGAAACTCCTCTCTATGTTGCTTACTAAGTGCACATGCTTCACATGGAAAATGATCATTCTTCATAATAGGAAGACCTTCTAAGGAAGCACCACCAAGTGACCTAGTTTCCATGGGTCCACATACATTAGTATGAATTAGTTCAATAATATATGCTTTTCTTTTCTCTGTATGAATATGAAACTCCTCTCTATGTTGCTTACTAAGTGCACATGCTTCACATGGAAAATGATCATTCTTCATAACAGGAAGACCTTCTACCATTTTTTTTCTTTGCAACAAAATCAAATCATTGTAATTTAGGTGCCCATACCTATGGTGTCATAACTCTTCTGTTGACATTGTTGTGGATATCAATGCAACATGATGGTTCATTGTCACATCCAACTTATACAATCCACCAACCTTGGTACCTGTGGAAACAACCTTGTAGTGATTCTGGATATCTTTCACAACACACCTCAACTTACCAAATTCCACTGTTAGATTATTATCAGTGATAGTTGAAACGGATATTAAATTCTTTTTAATACCAGGAACATACATCACATTATGAATCTGTCTCAATTGTCCATTAGGTAAATTCACACTTATTACTCCATAGACTTGAACTTTATGTGATCTGCTATCTCTTAAGTATATGTGTGTGCCATCAATTTTCTCATAATATTCATCGTACCATTATTTATTACAGGTCATATGAGTTGATGCACCAAATTTTATGAACCATGCATTTTCATCATCAGTTTCAACAGACAACGCAGCTTCAGAAATAAACAACTTAAGATTTTTAAATCCATCATTGACTGAAATGTCTTTATGTACATAATTTCCATTTAATGCATTTTATATCTCTAATTTGATTCATGATTCTTTCTTCTATAACAATCTTTAGCAAGATGTCCATGTTTTCCACAATATTCACATTCAATATTTCTCTTAACATAAGATTCAAGATGTGTCATACCTTTCTTCTTTGCTTGAAACTGGCCTCTATTCTTGTCCCATGGTTTACCTCGGTATGATATTTTACCTTTTGCAATCAAAGCCAAATCTGAGCCACTTGAGTCCTGATCATAGTTCTTCATTCTTTCTTCCTCTTGAAGGAGGATACCAGCCAATTTATCAAAGGTAGGGGGAAGTTGGTCTAGCTAAGAGTGCTGAAATGAAGACTTTATAATCTTGCACTAAACCCTTCAAAGAAATTGTTACTAAATCATTACTGGAAACCTTTTCACCAATGTCACCCAGCTTATCACTTAAATATTTAATTATGAATACAAAATTACTTATGTTTTCATTGGCTTCCATTTTGATAGATAGTAGTTTAGTTTTTAAAAATAAGATCAGGTTTGCATTAGAGGTTTCGTACAAACCTTTGAGAACGTCCCACGTCTCTTTGGAAGTTTTACAGTCTCTTATATGAGGAATTATGTTGTCCTTTACGGACATCCGCAACAACACTTTCGCTTTCATCTCTCGCCTATCCCAATATGGAATCGAGACAACATCAGTGGGTTTGGGCTCATTACCTTTGACAAGCTTCCATAGGCTATATGCCTTGAGAATGGTGGTCATCTTAAGCTTCAAGTTTACATAATTCTCGCCATCAAGTTTAGTAGACTCATTTAAATATGAATCACCAAGGGGGTTTTCCATTTTCTTCAACAAATAATTCAATGATTATTAGCCAATACAAAGAAACAATAAAGAACTAATTGATACCTTGTGAGCTCCTTCTCTGCTATAGACAAGCTCCTTCTCTGCAGTCTCTTCTTTTTGGTAAGAGATTTTTCTCTTTTGCCTCTGCAAATATACCTCAACAATTTCCTGGGTAACATGATAGATCTAATTGCACTTCTCACAGACAATGCCTTTAGCACCCTCACACAACCACGTAGCGATTAGAGGGACAACGACTACAACGATTACACCAAGGGACAACGATTACATAGTAGCAAGGGATCGATAGACAACAGACAACGAATGCACTAGTAAGCACACAACATGCTCTGCTCCATGCATATATAACAATGATACAACAATTAACTATCGAACACATTCCACCTTCAACCTCGA
Organism: Picea mariana; assembly: GCA_032191745.1. NCBI lineage: Eukaryota > Viridiplantae > Streptophyta > Pinopsida > Pinales > Pinaceae > Picea > Picea mariana. The sequence goes on along the minus strand of JASDQU010101406.1, from coordinate 119,552 downwards.
ACAACGATACAACAACGAACGTGATCTGCATGCAATGGAGTCGATACAACAACGAACGCTCCACATAGGGTGACCGACACCACAGGACAGCAATACCAGAAGCCTCAATACAACAACAAACTGCAAAGATATAGTCGGCCCCTTCACACTAGGAGATGCACAACTCCTGTATGCGCCCTCAGATCGTCAAACCACTCCACCGACAAATGTACGCAGCAATGAAAAACGGAGCTTTGATGGCGACAGTGGTATATGAGATGTAGTTCTTCACGAGGTTATTAACCTCAGCTCTGATACCAAATTAAAAACGTAGACTGAACCACACATATGTGAGACGAAACTCACAAAACTTGAATTGATGAAAGAAAGCTATTACATTTATAGTTTAATAGTAGATTAGATCACTCTCCTAAGTGGATCTCAAACCACCTTCAACTCCAATTTGCGTACCAATGAAACAAACCCTAAACAATATTCTAATTTTAATAGTTCCGAGATGTTTCTTCATTATTCTAACAAATCGAACTTACGTCAACAACCACTGGCGGTTTTACACTTCATTAAAGTTATTTCCAAGTCTTATTAAAAGATTATGTCCAAGACTCGAGTTATGCATCATATATTGAATCAAAATGCATCGTATCATCATTCTCTGCTGAATATGTCAAAGCGCTTATCAAGTTTCTACAGTAACGATATGAGAGGATTGAAGCCAGATGCGTGAAGAACTGGTCTTGTTCCAGATTTTATTTTATTTTATCTAAATATTTTCCAGAAAAGCTCAAGTTGAAGCAACTTTGAGAAGTGTGTTATTTTTCATATGGAATATGAAGGAGGGGACACTATCTTCCATGCAAGCATCACAATCAATTCAGCAAAGCTAAGCTCGAGTAATGGGAGAATGCGCTCAGGTGTTCGCCAGCAGGGGAATCTTGTGTCAAAGCTTAATGTGGAGTTTTATAGTTCGGCTCGACCTCATCTCAACAAACGATTCCAAGCAATTTTGGTTATTTATCCATCAAGGAAGAAATCACTTGCTAAACTTTTGTAACTGCTGAAACAGACAGTGTTATAATTGAGCAAAATCTTGATAAAAACTTTGATTGGTGTATGATGCATTATTCACAGCCTGGTTTTTCCAATTTAGGTTGGAAGAGCTAGATTCCAATCTACAAGATGGTTTGTGGTTACCTCTACATAGTGATAACACAAATTATGGGTTGAAGAGTTTAATTGTCCCACTTACACTTAGTTGAAGATCTAGTCATTGTCTCCTCATAGCTCTGTGACGGACATGACACCTTTTGAATCCTGGAGTGGAATCAAATTGGAAGTTACCCACTTCCAAATATTTGGGTCATACACATGGGCCTGCATACCTTTAGAAAATAGGAGGGAATTTGATCCTCAAAGCATAGAATTCATATTTGTTGGTTATCTCGAAGGTGTGAAGAGATATAGACTCATATATCCTTTAACGGACAAGCTCATCATTGAGAGGATTTTCCAATTTGAAGAAAGCCCTATGCATGTTGAAAGGTAAACTAGACAATGAGAGGGGTGAATTAATTTTACAAAACTTTATAAAATAATAAATAATAAATATATAAATATATAAATATATAAAATAGAATAATAAAATATTTTATTTATTTATTTAATTTGATTGAATACATAAGATTAATTTTTGAATATTTTCAACTTCAACTTCAATACATTCAATACATAAGATCAATCTTTGAATATCTTCAACTTCAAGCAATTATGAGAAATCTAACTCTTTGTTACAAGATCCAGCTTGTATTTTTCAGATCCAACTAAGAAATGAGGAATCCAACCCTCATCATATTGACTTGAAGAATCACTCATTTTATCATCGAACTCATAATTGTTTTTATAATTCATATGTATTAATTGGTCATAAAACAAAGCCCTAAAATCTAGCAATTTGTTTGGAAGCTAATAGTATTTTTTTGTAATGCTTTTAAATTGGGAAAACTTGCAAGATATCGAATCCATCAACTTTGTAAAATGGAATAATCTATATATTGTAAGGGAAACAATGAGAAAAGGGTTTGAGTGGGAGAGGAATAGACTCTTGTGCATTGTACTTTGTTTCTTGGAATTAAGAAAAAGATGATTAATACAAAAGTACATAATTTTCAGCATTAAAGATTCATGTGATAGTGTCTTCAAGGTGTTTTTTTGTTATTTGTATGTTCTCTTTTATTAGGTTATCATTTTAATGGTATTCTTCAGTATTTGATTGAAAGATATAGTTCAAAATTCATGTTATATGCTCTGAATTGCGATGGTTGAATACTTCATATTTGTTTTTCTAAAAGTTACATTAGAATTCATCCAGAGTTAGATGATCTGATGTAATGGATTGTTTTATTTAATCTTCCACCATACTACAATGAAACTTTGTGACTGAAAAGACACTTCCTATATTTCCTTTGTTAACTGATTATTAATTCATCAGACATTGATCAACTTTACTTAAGTTTTCAATCTTAGACTCCATGCCCAATGGTCCTTCTCTCAACCATATCAACTACATTTTTAAAGTACTACCTGTTAGCGATATTTCCTGTAAGGGGGACATAATACAAAGGAATGGGTAAAAAACGCACTTGTCCTAAATTTGGAATGATAATGCACCCGTGGTTAGCGACAAGCAAGTCTGGGCGACAGAGATTCGCACACCCAGATCAACGGTGCATATAGAATTCCGGACCCCCCCTGCCTTTCTACCTTTAAGCCGATGGGGTGGGGGTCCGGAATCGGGGGCACATCTCTTTAACGGTCCTGATCGGAGCGCCCTGATCAACGACGCTCAAGGCATTTCCAGACCCCCCCCCCCGCCTTTCTACCTTTAAGCCGAGGGGGGGGGTTNGGGGGGGGGGTTCGGAATCGGGCGCACAGCTTCCCAACGGCTGAGATCTAAGCGCCCGGATCAACGACGCTTGCATGATCCCATCCTTCTCAGCTGCTCTATGTTTAACTAACGTGGGCCCTTCCCCCGTTATGTCATCTTCCTGAGCCGCCTCTCCCCCGTTTCCATGTGTCATCTGTCTATCGCTGCTTTAGTCTAGGTGGTCCCTTCTCCATCTCATCATTCATTTACCATCTGCCATGTGTCCCTCTCCTTTCCATGATAGCCTCCACCAAAGAGTGCCCCTTATATCTCATCACCTGCCCCCTCCTCTTATCGTCTTCCGCCATGTAGCTTCCCCTGTCACCTCCCTCACAACTCATCACTCCTTATTCCACCCTCACGACTTTGGTGCCACCACCCCTCATTATGCGCTGATCCTTCGCACCTGCCTCCACGCATATTCATCAGGCCAATCAACCAACCTAGGTGTCAGCGCAAGGGGCCTTCCACGTCACTAAAATACCAAGATGGTAGGGCCATTCTCAATCCCCACGAAGTAGTTATTGAGGCAGTTGGTGGTGGTTAGACATCGCCTCCGCCATCATGGGAAAGTCCGGCGACGAGTTAAGAGCACGTCGATTCGCCTACGGAGCTGTCAGAGGTTCGATTGCGTCCGCCGCAGGTGCACGATCATTCATAGACTGCAGGTGCAGATTGTCAGAGGCTATGCAGACGCAAAGATTTTAATGTAGTGTCTTGATTTTGTTGCTGTTGTGGTTTTTGAGTATATGAATACGTTTTCGCCATTTTTGTATCTATCAATGGTAGAGTAGAGCTCTTGGTTGTAAAGCTTTAATGAAGCATTGTTATCTCTGGTTATGTATGAACTCTTGAGACTTATTGCCTTATGAATGTCAGTTTCTTTCATGTCTTTGTTCAAACTGTGTTAGATCTGCTTGGAATTGGAGAATCCAGTCGAGTTGCAACTGTTATAGGATGATGTAGAATTTGATCACTGTGACAGTCACATTGCCTCTAATCAGTCCTTGTGACTTTCTTAACGTTGAATGACTTGGAATTGGAGAATCCAGTCAAGTCCCTTCTTCAGTATTTTGAAACCCTGAACCTGAGGATCTCGCTTTCAGAGTTTTTCTTCTATAAATTACCGAAAGCCTGTCGCTCGAAGTAGTTTGTTCACTCTTCTCATCAAATCTTCCACGTATTCACCTTTTAATCAACCCACTGATTGAAGTTAGATCAAGACCTCCTTTGTTTCATACATGCCGGACCCAGTCTCTGAGTTAGAGTGACATTTCCCTGAATCTCTGTCCATTTGATCACCCATTAAAAACCACTGTGACATAAAACTGATGGGCGTCGGGCTCTGCTCCTGGTAGCAATTCAGGAGTGACTTTCGTCACCAACATTTCTGGCGCCGTTGCCGGGGAAAAAGTTGAATATTTTCCCTGGGATTGAACGACAACGACTAGTTGATTCTAAAGCTGCATCAGATATCAGAATTATCAAGATTGCTGCTGTGCACCTGGCGACTCCATTGTGACGACTCTGCTGGGAAGAACCTGCTCTGTTAATTGTGGCTTTCAGAGGTAGAGACACGCGGTCTCATCCACAACTGCCCCTAGCTACACCTCAAACCGATCCAGAGGTGGTTCTCAGAAAAGGAAAGGCTCCCGAAGAAGAAGCTTCCACCGCCGAAATAGGTAATCCACCATCTCCTTCTGTAAGAACTCTGTTTTCTCCCCCTCAGTTTCTTGATAGACCTCCTTCACAAGTCTCTCGTTTCCTGAATTTTGGGAGTTTTCCTGCTAAATTTTCCCCTCCTGGTTTGGGATTGGAGGGAGAAATCCTTGTCACTCCCCTCTCCTTTGAAGCTGTACCTTGGCGTAGACCCATGACCTCAGAAGATTTCCCCACTCCTGCACAAGGAGGAGTACCTGCTGACTTGAGCTCGTTAGCTTTCTCCTTAAATCCTCTCTTGTTTCCCACTTCACTTCGAGACTCATTTCCCGCAGCCCCTTCATGAACTCCTTCTCCTCCACCTAATATTCCTATGGCTGTAGAAAATCCCCCTGTGAACGAAATAGAGGTCATCATAACCACTAGATATGCTCCCCTCATGCTACCACAACCTCTCAATAACCTCCCACCAGAAGTATACCTAAAGCAGTTGCCCAAGTTTACAGGCGAGGGGGATATAACTGTTGAAGAGCACCTAGCAGCCTTTTACACTTTCGCGGATGATAATGTTATCATGCACACAGACGTATGGATGAGAATTTTTGTCCATAGTCTCCAAGGAGAGGCTAGAAACTGGTTCAGGGCCCTGCCTCCTGAATCTATTGATGGGATCAGAGCTTTAGATAATGCCTTTTTGAGACAGTGGGGAGATAAAAAAGACTTCATGTATTACATGACATAGTTTGGGTCGTTGAAGAGAAAGGAAGGAGAGTCTGTTTCTGACTTCTCCAAGAGATTTAATAAAATGTGCAACAAAATTCCTGCTGAGATAAAACCCTTCGAAGCCTCTGCAAAGATCACTTACTCTAGTGCCTTCGATCCTGATTTCTGCCTACTGCTAAGGGAGAGGAGAGCTGCTACGCTGGCACACATGCAAGACGCAGCCGTGGAGGTAGAATCCAATATATTGGCTATCAACTGACTCAGGAACGCCGGTGACAGAAATACGTCAAAGAGCAGGCCTGAAGCTCCCTCGTCCAGTTCCTCTCCCCTGCCCCATCAGACAGATGAGACAGCTAGAGCAATAAAATCACTTACTGCCAAGATAGAAAGGTGGGAATTAGAGGGGAAGCTCATGTACATAAATCCCCAGAACACTGATAATAGAGGTTTCAAATGACCTGCTAACAACATGCCTCAGGTTTTCTCGAGGGAACAAAGGGGAAAAGATAGAGATGATCAAAGGGTTCAAACCCCCCTCCAAAACAACCTAGTTGATCATGAGGAAAGAGAGGAGATAGATGAGTTTGGCCTGGAAATTCACTGTATTGAAAAGACTCCCCCTTTTCCCCACTTGACTCAGTCTGCATATGAAAGATCTTTGATGAACATTCAGATCCATGAGTTAGGGAAGGGAGAAAGGGTCGATCACACTTCTAACAGATATAATCTCAAGTCAAGAAGGAAAGAAGGAGACTTCGACAGCTCAGACCAACCCCTCATAGCAGATAGGCCTACTAAAACTGCAACAACCACAGCTAAAGAAAAGAAGACTCAGAGCGCTTTGCCAGCAGCCAAAGATCCTGTCACTGAGGTAAGAGAAGCTCCTAAACCTACCCCCTCTTTCAATTTTGAGCATAAGATTCAGAAGATTAGGATTCCTGTACCTCTCTCTGAGCTAGTTAAAAATGAAGACTTCAAAAGGTCCCTTTCCAAGTTGCTACAATCTGAGTCCCCCCAGCCTCCCTCTGACTCAATAAACCTTCAAGATGAAAAGCCTGCAGTCATCTTGGGGCCTATGGTGGAAGATAGAGATGATTCATCCCCTCCCTTCTACACATCCTTGAATATACATGATAAAGTACTGCATAACTGCCTCATGGACTCAGGGGCTTCCCATAACCTTATGCCCAAAATAGTAATGGAAGAACTGGGATTAAAAGTGACCAAGGCCTACCATGATTTATACTCTTTTGATTCAAGGAGGGTGCAATGTCTGGGAGTCATCAAGGACCTGGTGGTTTCTCTGTTTCAACTGCCCATGAAGAGTGTGGTCATGTACATTTTGGTAGCTGATGTTCCTCCCAAGTTCGACATGTTGTTGTCAAGGCCTTGGATTAAAAGACTTGGAGGAATGTTACAGATGGACCTCACATATGCCACTATTCTGGTCTTTGGAGGAGAGCACAGGAGGTTGTATAGAGAGGCCCAGTTAGCCTATATTTTCAGTGATAAAGAAAACCCCACTAACCACCCCATCTTTGCACTTGATACCAACTTAGGGACTAGTTTGTTACAGATCACTGGAACTCCTGAGGTCCCTTTACAGATAATAAAGTAGCCTATTATTGATCAGCAGATACCTCCTCCAATCACCTCTGCCTGGAAGATGTTCTTCGATGGGGCTTCCTCCAGTATGGGTGCTGGCGCTGGAGTAATTTTCATATCGCCCTACCAAGAGACTATATCCCTGTCATACAAGTTGGAGTTTGAAACTACCAACAATGTGGCGGAATACGAAGCTCTTGTTTTGGGTATGAGGGTTGCAAAGGAATTAGGAATTGAAGAGGTGTCTATGTTCGGAGATGCAGAATTGATAATCCAACAGGTCAGGAATGTTTATCAGGATAAGCATCCTCGGCTCAGGAGTTACAGGAATGAGGTATGGGACCTGATTGATAATTTTTTCTCAGCTTTCAACATTACTTTTGTCCCAAGGGAAGAAAATACCTCAGCCGATTCCTTATCCGTTTCGGCTAGTCTGTTCAAGGCCTCTCTGCCACCGAAGATCCATGGTGAGGTCGAAATAAGATACAGACCATCCATCCCAGACAATGTAAAGAACTGGGAGGTATTTGAGGATGACATTGAAATCAGAAATTTTCTTGAGACCATCGATGAGTTTTCGGCACTGCACATTGATCAAGATCCCGACCCGGAGGGTGAACTTCACCCTGAAATGTTTGCAAATAAAATTGCCAATCACCATATTATTCAGCTGCCTAGCAATCACATTCCAAGGGGACTAGTCCCTTTAGAAAGGCTATTTGACAAGAATGATGTGGCGGTAAAGGGTAGTGTTTCAAGTAAAGATGTTGACATAGCCGAATGCAACATCGACATGCAGGAGGAGCCTAAGTTTGTCAAATTATCAAGCAGCTTGACCAATGAACAGAGGGCAGAATATGTTGGGTTATTAAAATAATTCACTGATGTGTTTGCATGGACCTACAAAGACCTCAAAACTTATGACACATCTGTCATTGAACACAAGATTCCACTGAAAGAAGAGGCTAAGCCATTTAGGCAGAAGTTGAGATAGATAAATCCCATGTTATTACCTGTCATGGAGAAAGAAGTCAAGAAATTGTTAGATGCCCAAATCATTGTCCCCTTGAGGTATTCTGAGTGGATAGCTAATTTGGTTCCAGTAAGGAAGAAAAGTGGAGAAATTAGACTCTGTGTTGATTTTAGGAACCTGAACAGAAGCTCAAGGAAAGACAATTATCCCTTGCCCAACATGGAACACATATTGCAGAAGGTAATTGGTGCATCTAGGATATCCATGATTGACGAGTTTTCTGGTTATAATCAAATATCAGTCATGCCTAAGGACAGAGAAAAAACGACCTTCACCACTCCTTGGGGCACATTCATGTATGCCAAAATGCCTTTCAGGTTGATGAACGCAGGGGCAACATTTCAGCGAGCCATGTACATAGCCTTTATCGGGGAGAAAGATAAGTTTGTGGTGATCTACCTGGATGATATAACAGTCTTCTCCAGGTCCGACAGAGAACACTGCAGCCATCTGAGAAAAGTTTTTCTGAAATGTCGTAGGTTTGGCCTATCCTTAAATCCCATAAAATCTTTGTTTGCTATGAAAGAAGGGAAGTTATTAGGCCACATAGTATTGGAAGGAGGAGTAAGGATCAATCCTAGCAGGGTTGAGGCAATTCAAACCCCGTCGCTTCCTAGATCCAAAAAGGAAGTTCAGGCCTTCTTAGGGAAGATTAATTTCTTGAGGAGATTTGTCTCAAATTTTGCTAAGTTGGTAAAAAATATCACAGCCATGCTCAGAAAGGGAAATGAAATAAAATGGACTGATGAACCCAGGGAATATTTCATCCAAATAAAAAGAGCATTGACCGAGGCACCTGTTCTGATCAGTCCTAACTATTCCTAGGAGTTCTTGATTTTCTCTTTTGCCTCTTTTGATACAGTAGCAGCAGTTTTGTTACAGAGAGATGAGGAAGGAGAGAACAACCCATTGCCTTCTTCAGCAAGGCATTGAGAGATGCAGAAACTAGGTATGAAATCATGGAAAAACAAGCTTATGCCTTAGTAAAGGCCCTCAAAGCCTTCAGGATCTATGTCCTACACTCAAAGGTGATAGCATATGTTCCTTCAGCTTCTGTGAAGGACATCCTCGTACAGCCTGACATGGATGGGAAAAGAGGGAAGTGGATTGCCAAGATCCTAGAATTTGATCTGGAGATTAAGCCCACCAAGTTGATAAAGGGACAAGTTTTAGACAAGTTACTGGCTGAGTCCAACTGCAAAGCCCTGGGGATCAGCCACATCAACACCTGCTCAAAGATACAGCAAACTGAGTCATCCAATAATAATTCTCAGGGTGCCTTATCACTAACAACATGCCCTTGGTACAAGGATATCTTGTACTTTCTACAAGAATTAAGGCCTCCTGATGGAATGAAGAAAATCCAGGCGAGAGATTTAAAGCTCAAGGCGGTCAGGTATTGCCTCATTGACCAAGCCCTGTATTGGAAAGACCCCCTAGGGGTATTATTAAGATGTCTGGACCCGCAAGAGGCCCAATAGGTTATGTTCGATTTCCACAACGGCCTTTGCGGAGGTCATTATTTCTGGAAGACCACAGCCCATAAGATCCTCCGAGATGGTTACTACTGGCCTACTTTATTTCCTGATGTTTGCAGAGAAATCAGAGCTTGCATCAAATGCCAAAAGTTCTCAGGGAAGCAGCATCTCAAGTCTCTGCCATTAAATCCTGTAGTAGTCTCAGCACCTTTTCAGCAATGGGGATTGGACGTCATCGGAGAAATTCATCCTCCCTCAAGTGGCCAGCACAGATGGATCCTGACTGCAACAGACTATTTCACCAAGTGGATAGAAGCTATCCCCACCAGGAGCACTTCTCATAAAGTAATTATCAGCTTCCTGGAGGACATTTTTGTCCGGTTTGGTTCCCCTAGCAGGATTGTCACTGACAGTGCTGCCTCCTTCAGGTTTGAGCCACTGGTCCAGTTCTATGAACAATATGGAATTTCACTGATTCACTCTACTCCCTATTATCCTCAAGGAAATGGACTGGCAGAATCTTCCAATAAAAGTTTGATCAAGCTCATTAAGAAGTTACTGGAAGATAATAAAAGGGCCTGGGATTCAAAGCTCAAATTTTCTCTATGGGCTGATCGGGTAACAACAAAGAGGTCCCTTGGCATCTCACCCTTCCAGCTCGTTTACGGAACAGAGGTCGTTTTCCCTACTCAGCTTGCCTTATCTATGGCGAAATTCCTCCAGGACCTTGAAGGAGAGCCTGACAATATGGTCAGAAGGATTCATCAGATGGTGGAAGTACAACAGATCAAGGAGCAGGTCATGAATAGGCCCTACAATCATCAGCAGAAGATCAAGCAGGCTTTCGACAGGAAGAGCAGGAAGAAAGAATTCGAGCAGGGTGATCTGGTGCTTAAATGGGATGCACCCAGGCAAGAAAAAGGCAAACACAGTAAATTTGATGCCCTCTGGTTTGGGCCTTTCAAGATCCTTGAAGTATTTTCAAACAACACTTACAGGTTGCAGGATCTGGAAGGCAAAGAAGTTTTTAGTGGCCCAGTAAATGGGCATTTCTTAAAAAAATGTTTTCTGTGAGCCGCAGTCGGCTCTTTTTGTTTTGTTTTGTAAATATTGTTTTTGTTTTCAGCCTAATAAATGACTCCATAGCCCAACAGCAAGGCACTGAATCTGCAAAAGAGTTCTTAGAGCATCACAGGGATGACTCTATCCCCCCATGGAGCCAAATGTTAGCGATATTTCCTGTAAGGGGGATAGAATACAAAGGAATGGGTTAAAAACCCACTTGTCCTAAATTTGGAATGCTAATGTGCCCGTGGTTAGCGACAAGCAAGTCTGGGCGACAGAGATTCACGCGCCCAGATCAACGGTGCATATAGGATTCCGGACCCCCCCTGCCTTTCTACCTTTAAGCCAAGGGGGGGGGGGGTCCGGAATCGGGGGCGCATCTCTTCAACGGTCCTAATCGGAGCACCCGGATCAACGACACTCAAGGCATTTCCGGACCCCCCCCACCTTTCTACCTTTAAGCTTAGGGGGGGGGTCTGGAATCAGGTGCACAGCTTCCCAACGGTCGAGATCTAAGCACCCGAATCAACGGCGCTCGTGCAATCCCATCCTTCTCAGCTGCTCTATGTTTAACTAACGTGGGCCCTTCCCTCGTTATGTCATCTTCCTGAGCCGCCTCTCCCCCATTGCCATGTGTCATCTGTCTATCTCCACTTTAGTCCAGGTGGTCCCTTCTCCATCTCATCATTCATTTACCATCTGCCATGTGTCCCTCTCCTTTCCACGATAGCCTCCACCAAAGAGTTCCCCTTATATCTCATCACCTGCCCCCTCCGCTTATCGTCTTCCGCCATGTAGCTTCCCTTGTCACCTCCCTCACACCTCATCACTCCTTATTCCACCCTCACGGCTTTGGTGCCACCACCCCTCATTATGCACTGATCCTTCGCACCTACCTCCATGCATATTCATCAGGCTAATCAACCAACCTAGGTGTCAGTGCAAGGGGCCTTCCACGTCACTAAAATACCAAGTTGGTCGGGCCGTTCTCAATCCCCACGAAGCAGTTATTGAGGTAGTTGGTGGTGGTTAGACATCACCTCCGCCATAATGGGAAAGTCTGGCGACATGTTAAGAGCACGTGGATTCGCCTACGGAGTTGTCAGAGGTTCGATTGCGTCTACCACAGGTGCACGATCATTCATAGACTACAGGTGCAGATTGTCAGAGGCCATGCAGACGCAAAGCTTTTAATGTAGTGTCTTGATTTTGTTGCTGTTGTGGTTTTTGAGTATATGAATACGTTTTCGCCATTTTTGTATCTATCAATGGTAGAGCAGAGCTCCCGGTTGTAAAGATTTAATGAAGCACTGTTATCTCTGGTTATGTATGAACTCTTGAGACTTCTTGCCTTATGAATGTCAGTTTCTTTCATGTCTTTGTTCAAACTGTGTTAGAGCTGCTCGGAATTGGAGAATCCAGTCGAGTTGCAACTGTTATAGGATGATGTAGAATTTGATCACTGTGACAGTCGCATTGCCTCTAATCATTCCTTGTGACTTTCCTAACGCTGAACGAATTGGAATTGGAGAATCCAGTCAAGTCCCTTCTTCAGTATTTCGAAACCTTGAACCTGAGGATCTCTCTTTCAGAGTTTTTCTTCTATAAATTACCGAAAGCCAGTCGCTCGAAGTAGTTTGTTCACTCTTCTCATCAAATCTTCCACCTATTCACCTTTTAATCAACCCACTGATTGAAGTTAGATCAAGACCTCCTTTGTTTCATACATGCCAGACCCAGTCTCTGAGTTAGAGTGACATTTCCCTGAATCTCTGTCCATTTGATCACCCATAAAAAACCATTGTGACATAAAACTAATGGGCGTCGGGCTCTGCTCCTGCTAGCAATCCAGGAGTGACTTCCGTCGCCAACACTACCTTATCCACTGAAGATCTAGCCATTGTGCTCGATATAACCATTATTCTCAGTGACTGAGTAACCAGCCTTCTCAATGACTGAGTTGTAAGAGAGAGCCATCTCTGGGTTAGAAGGGATATATTCTAATCTACAAGTTGGTTTGTGGTTACCTCTAGGTTTTCCTTCCACAGCCAAGAAAAATTACAGAGTGATAACACAAATTATGGGTTGAAGAATTTAATTGTCCCACTTGCACATATAACATATTTCCTCATAGCATTGTGAAGGATATGACACCTTTTGAAGCATGGAGTGGAATCAAATTGGAAGTTACCCACTTCCAAATATTTGGATCATGCACATGGGCATGCATACATTTAGAAAAGAGGAGGGAATTTGATCCTCAAAGAATATAATTCATCTTTTTTGGTTACCTTGAAGGTGTGAAGAGATATAGACTGATAGATCCTTCAATGAACAAGCTCATCATTGAGAAAAGTTTCAATTTGAATAAAGTCATATGCATGCACCTTAGGAGCCACATGGATATACCTATGTACTTCCTCTTGTACTGGACATTTGAGATGATGCATCCTCCTATCTAGATCAGATTTCAGATCTGATTTTCAAATCATATTTAGAAGATCAAAAGCATGCATGTGAAGATCTAGATCCAAGACCCAAATGGGCACGTTCCACCCTACAGGAAACAAGTGATATTGTGGGCGATCCAATGGATTTGAGGAGGCACCACATGCACTTACAACTACATAAATAGTAATTCTGATGCATTTCTACATGGTTCTATATTTAGACCCTCAGGCCTATGAAAAGTTTAAATGGAATCCTTTCTAGTAAGTAGCTATGACCGAGGAGTACAACTCACTCATTGAGAACGAGACTTGGGACTTGGTTTTTCTTCCATTAGATCGAAATATTTTCAGAAGCAAATGGGTCTATAGGATGAAGAAAACAACAAATGGATATGTGAGCAGGTACAAGGAAAGATTAGTTGCTAAAGTATTTCAACAATTCCACGGTATTGATTATGATGAGACATTTTCTCTCGTAGAAAAGATGGGATCCATGTAGTGGGCCCTCACCATTACAGTAGCTAGGGGATGGTAAGTTCACCATATGGATGTGAAGAACACCTTTCTTCATGGTGATCTCTCATAAGATATTTTCATGGAGCAACCTTAGGGGTATGTACAAAACTCTTCTCTAGTTTGTTGACTCAAAAAGTCACTTTATAGCCTCAAGCAGGATCTTAGAGCATGGTATGCTAAAATGGACTCTTTCTTACTGTAGCACTCTTTCATTATATGTAAATCAGATCCCAGTGTTTATATGATGATAAATTCTATCTCTTTGTTGATCTTAGTGTTATATGTATATGATTTATTGATTGTAGGTATCTTGGCCTTAACAATTGTTGCGGTCAAATAAATTTCGTATGACAGGTTTTCTATGACTGACATGGGTCCACTTTACTTTTTCCTTGGTCTTGAAGTCAATCGAGATGCTTCCAACATCAATTTGTATCAGACAAAGTATGCCAAGGATCTCTTTGTCAAATTCAACATGATTGATTTCAAGCCTGCAACCACACCCTTCTGATTCGAGATCAAGCTCAAGGATGGTGGGGATACACCATTGGTGGATTGAACCAAGTATAAAAAAATAGTGGGGAGACTTATTTACGTCACTAACTCCCATCCAAATCTCTCATATTTAGTGGGCACAGTTTCTAGATACATGCAGGAGTCGCATGAGCTCCACTAGAAATATTTCAAGCACATACCCATATATGTTCACGGTACCACCAGTTATGGGATTCATTATGCAAAAACTTATACATTAGATATCATGGGCTATACAGATTCAGATTAAGTTGGTGATACCATATATCACAATTCCACCTTCGAGTATGTTCTTAGTTTAGGATCTGGCCCCATCTATTGGTCAAGTAAAAAGAAATCAATGATTTCTTTATCATCAACAAAGGATGAGTATAGAGGAGTGGTCAACATTACCATTAAGACACTTTGTCTAAAGAAATTCCTCACTGAGCTTGATATCCATTTTCACCATCCGATTGTTTTCTGATGCGACAATCAGAGAACACTGAAATTTTGTAGAGACCTAGTGTAGCGACAGAGAACAAAATAAATCGAGACCCACATGCATTATGTAACGCCCCCGACCACCAACAGGCCGACAAATTCCACTACGTGGAATAAAACTTAAATAGTATGCTTTTAAATGAAGTTAAATGGCTTAGCAAAGTAAACATATAATTATTGCTAACATACAAAATTAATTGAGTCAACAGTAAATATCATTGCAACATAATACATGATAATATTGCAAGCATCACATACATGCATTTTAATTGAAATTAAACACATCTGTATACTTATCTTTGAAATTGTAGTAACTCCACCAACCACGTGCAGAATTTCCACAAACCTCCCAGCCTTAGACCTCACCACTCATCATTCTCAATAGTGGGTAACCCCCGAGCTGGGACTAAGCTCCACCCAAGGTAAGGGAATGCTAGACTAGGCTGAGGTTATATGAAAACTGCACAGAGAAATCAGAAGGATTCTCCCTAGAAGCCTTCTTATGCCCACTACTCATGGACTCTCATTCCCCACATGCTTGTTCCACCCAGGAGTATACACCTTCAAAAAAACAATCCATCAGTGCTTCACCTCCCCTTTGGGCCTCAATAATAGGCTGGATTAGGAATTCTCAGAGCTCTGTGGCTGGTGCTGGACTCTCCCTGGGAGAGAACCATTCCCGAATAGACTCCTTCACCAGGAGAGAGTTGCTCATAGGAATGACAACCTGTCTCTTCTACCATGGGCCTCGAAAACCGGTTCTTCCACCAGTACCCAATTCAATTACCACAAGTTCAAGATAAAAACAACGATGTCAACGTTTGGTCAACTCACAGGTGACAACAACAACAACAACTTTCGGCTAACTCATGGGTGACAACAACAACATGAAAACGGGGAGTGTAAATAGGAAACGATAACAAGCCACTAAAACACAACACAGATCAGGTAGCACCTGTTTGCAAGATGCATGACAATCAATTCACGTGGAGGTCGAACACAGACTCAAAAGTTTAGATAAAGGTGTATTGGTTCCCCCAGAAAACATCACAGGCTTCAGTTTTTAGAGCTGTGTGAGGCTTAAAGAACTCAGACTCAGAGATCCCTCCATTCAGACAGCGGGCGAAAGAATGGAGGACTAACCCCCATCTCATCTCAATTCTTCTACTAAATTTCATGTGCTTGGGCCGACACATGTCGCCCATGAGGCTACATGCCCTCCATCAACATGCGTTCCCTTGTGCACACATTTCCCTTCCAAGAAATTAGGATAAAAACATACATTTCACATAACTTTTGGAATAATAATAAATTATTATTCCTAAGGACTTAAGCCCCTAAGATTAGCCCCTAGGCTCAACACTTAGCTTCTATTCCCAACCTTTTATCCCTTTTTCCCTTACCCACCTTGTGGAATCTTAGTCCCCCATCACTCTTTCTTCGTGGTCGATCTGGACGCAACAATGTTTAATCTTTATTAATGTTCTGCATATTACATATACAAAAACAGGCTCCTGGCCTTTGACACTTAGGCTCTTCTGCCTAATAAACACATAATCCCACCAACTTATCAATACTCGGCTCACCAGCCTACAAAACATGATTACAATTCATAATATAACTAGGGCACTACCGGGGGATATTACAATCCCGTCCCCTTATTTTTTCATTGTCCTCAGTGCAACTCTTTACATAGCATCAACAAGATTTCCAAAATTTTCAAAAAGATGCAAATATTTTGCCTGCATAGCATCTTCATATTCCCAAGTCGCATCCTCAAGACCGTACTAGGTCCACTAGACCTTTACAAGCCCTATGGATCAATTCCTGAGTTGTTTGTTTTTCTGGTCCAATATGCACACATGATGCACTTGGAGGACACCTTCTTGTTCCACCTGAATCACATTCCAATCAATTACATGATAAGAATCAGATATATATATTTCTTAAGCAATGAAACATGAAACACATTATGTACATTCATGGATGCAGGTAATGCAAGCATATATTCAACTGGCCCAATCCTTTCTAGGATTTCAAATGGCCCACAAAATCTAGCTACCAACTTGGCACAGTTTCCTAGCTTCAGGGAACTTCTATTGGATTTTACTTTCTGGAAAACATGATCGCCTACTTTAAACTCTCTGTGGATTATGTTCTTATCAGCATAACGTTTCTGCCTGTCTTGGGCAACCTTTAAATTTTCCTTAATTTTTAGAATTTGTTCTTCCATTTCCTTGAGCAACTATGGCTCAAATACTGCCCTGTCAGCTGGATTATCCCATCTTACTAGAGTATTGCACTTTCTGCCATAAAGTGCTTCAAATGGGCTCATCTTCAATGATACTTGATACCCATTGTTGTAGGCGAATTCTACCAAGTGCAAGTAGTCTTCACATTCCGATGGTTTTTCCATCACATACATCCTTAGCATGTCGTCTATTACTCTATTCACTCTCTCTATCTACCCATAGGACTCAGGATGATAAGTTGTGCTAAAGTTCAAATTCGTTCTGAATCCTTTGAACAACCCCTTCCATAAATTTGAGGTAAATTTTGGGTCTCTATCAGACACAATTGTCTTAGGGATTCTGTGCAATCATGTTATTTCCTTCACAAAGATATCGGTAACATCTGTTGCCTTGTGAGTAGTCTTTAATTGAATGAAATGGGTAGCTTTCGTAAGCTTGTCCACCACCACCATAATTGAATCATGTTGCTTGCCTATCTTGGGCAATCCTATGATGAAATCCATTGTCACTACTACCCACTTCCACTCAGGAATGGGTAAGGGTTGTAGCAACCCTGCCAGGTGCCTATGGTCAGCTTTAAATTTATGACACTCCATACAAATAACAATGTATTCAAAAATCTCTTTATTCATACCTAGACAAAAGTAGTGGCTCTTGACTTTTTCCACAATTTTCTGATATCCAGGGTGCCCTGCATAAGGCACATTATGCATTTCATGCAAAATAATAAGTTTCATGTCTTGAGCATTAGGTAAATAAATTTTGTTCTTGTACAAAAGTGTTCCATCAGTTTCCAATTTATAATTTTCCACTTTCTGTGGCATCTCACCTTGCCGTAGCTTTGCTACCAACTCCATGTACTACAAATCTACATTTGCATCTTCCAAAATTCTGACTTTTATATCAATTTAGTACATGCTAATGGTTGTAGCATGTAATTCATGTACTCTCCTGCTGAGTGCATCAATGTTAAGGTCCTAACCCGCACATAGGTAGATCAATGTATTCGGATGTAATAAAGGTCAATATTAATAAGGCCTTTCAATACAATAGAATAAGGTGGATGTAAGAAGACCTAATAGAAGCTTCTACTTCTAGAAGGATCTTCCTCTAGATGCTTCTCTTAATAGACATATTTAGTATAAATAAGGGTCGAGGGTATGAAAACCCTAGCTTGGAGATTATTGTAACAGAGCGTTGCTCAACTGGAGGTTGCCCCCTCGAAGAGGCCTGTGAACATTGCTTTCTAAATCAAAGTGCTATTTTAGTTGTTGTTCTTATATTATTTCTGTGTTATTGTAGAGATTTTGCTGGTTATATTACTGTTATTCTGCCATTTCTAGCATTTTATTTCTGTTCTATGTATTTGTTATATCTGGTATCTTACAAGTGGTATTAGAGCACTTTCCTTGGCAGAAATTGTGGGAATTTTTTTTCAGGGTAGAGACATATTCCTAAGTCTTTAAGCCACAAAGATATGTCGTTACGCGCATAAACCCGCAGTTGAGGGATTCATACACGCAGGAAATACAAGTGGTTCTTAAGCGCACATCTGTTGGCCACCCTTGTAACCCCTGTTGGTATCCCTTCGAGTGGTAGTGCATCAGACAACACCTGTGTATGGATCATCCTAGATTTCTTGAAGCCCTCTTTAGATAAACCTATCGGTCGCTGGACTGCTATAGTGTCACCGAGAACAACACTCGGGAAGATACTCTCTAGTACCTGGGTAGTCGGGTAGTATAGCTAAGGGTACGGTCTATCCTCCTTAATTAGTGCCCTAAGATATTGGGTTGAGTACTACTATTGGACCCCGCATGTATANCCAATTGTGTACATATCGGCCTAGATTTCCTAAAGCCCTATTTAGATAAACCTATCGGCTGCCGAACTGCTATAGTGTCACCGAGAACAACACTCGGGAAGATACTCTCTAGTACCTGGGTAGTCGGGTAGTACGGCTAAGGGTACGGTCTATCCTCCTTAGTTAGTGCCTTGAGATATTGGGCCGAGTACTACTGTTGGACCCTGCACCTATATCAGAGAGCTATAGCACAGGGCAAACCCTTGTCTGTAGAACCCTTGAATACCTAACCCTTGGGGAACATAAACATAAACAAATTAAACTGGCCAGATCTATTGCCGCACAATTGTGTTCGGGTTGCCAAGTAAATACACATTTCTTTCTGGTTAAGAATTTGGGGATTTCAGAACTGCAACATTCTTTAGACCGAAGTATAACCCCGTAGCTGTAAAAATAAATAAATAAATAAGTCTGGAAATTTTTTCACCATTATTTGAGACCTATTCTATTAGATTCATCTCTTCTCCCTTATCACATTCATCCATATCATTTTTCTGCAAAAAGTTTTGACCTCGCCCGCTCCCTTTTCAGTTCACCCATCCTCATGGCCCATACCCGTAGCCAAGAACTGGAGTCTCACTTCAAAACCTTGCAATATAGTTTCCTCGAGACCCAAAAAGAAGTGCAACAACTCAGTGCTACTATTTCCTCCCGTGATACATCCATCAATACCACCATAAATGCATCCGTGTAGTCCGCAATGGAGGAAGTCAAACAAGAACTGACCACCCAACTTGAATTTGTCTTTGCATCACTCTGTACCAAACTCAAGATCCCTACCGATGACCTTTTTCCTGACGCACATACAAAGACTGAAGGTGAAACTTCTTCCCATTCCCATACCTTTCAGCCCCATCACTTTCAACGGGACATACACCTTCCGCAGGTGGATGTAACCAAATTTGATGGCTTGGACCCCATTGGTTGGGTCACCCANCATTCATCCATATCATTTTTCTGCAAAAATTTCTGACCCCGCTCGCTCCCTTTTCAGTTCACCCATTCTCATGGCCCATACCCGTAGCCAGGAACTGGAGTCTCGCTTCAACACCTTGCAATCTAGTTTCCTCAAGACCCAAAAAGAAGTGCAACAACTCAGTGCTACTATTGCCTCCTGAGATACATCCATCAATACCACCATAAATGCATCCATGCAGTCTGCAATGGAGGAAGTCAAACAAGAACTGACCACCCAGCTTGAATCTGTCTTTGCATCACTCTACACCAAACTAAAGATCCCCACTAATGACCCTTTTCCTGATGCACATACAAAGACTGAAGGTGAAACTTCTTCCCATTCCCATACCTTTCAGCCCCATCACTTTCAACGGGACATATGCCTTTCGTGGGTGGATGTAACCAAATTTGATGGCTCGGACCCCACTGGTTGGGTCACCCAAATGGAACATTATTTCTCTCTCTACAAAATTACAGATGACTTGGCCAAACTCCGGTATGGTGTTCTCCATCTAGATCAAGAATGTTGGCAATGGTGGCAATGGAGAAAAACTTCCCATCAAGGGTATATTGCTTGGACCCAATTTGTGACTGACCTTTATGAACTCTTTGACACTGACATCAACCATTTGGGCCGTTTGAAAAAATTGAAACAATCAGGAACAGTCGAAGACTTCATAGCTGCATTTGAGTGCCTAGCTTTTAGAACAGAGGGCATGACTGATGCTTTCTTTCAAGAGTGTTTTATCAGTGGCCTCAAGGAGGAGATTCGGGCCCATGTCCTCATGGATCGACCTGCGAGTTGGGTGGAGGCTACTAAAAAAGCTAAAGAAGCACAACAAATTGTTTCCTCTCAAAACCGTAATCTTTCCTTTATCCCTCGCCCTAAACTAGTAAATCCCACTACTCCCTCCACCCCATTAAAGATCCAAAAATTGACCAGGGCTGAAATGGATGAATGCCAACTCAAAGGCCTCTATTATAATTGTGATGACAAATATTTTCCAGGCCACAAATGTAAGGAACAAAAGATTTTTATGGTCATCTCTGAGGATATTCTGGAAGAGGATGTTGAAACTCCCCTTGTGCCCAAGTCACCAGAAATCACTGACATAAACCTTCCCTCCGACCCTCCTGAAGTGGAACCAATCATTTCCCTCAATGCTCTCACCAGCTTCTCTACCCCCCAAACCCTCAAGTTAATCAGTTACATCAAGAACTGAAAGGTCATCATTCTGGTTGATAGTGGCAGCACCCACAATTTTATTCATCTCCGCATTGCCCAAGAAACCCATTGCTACATCCATGCTATCAAAAATTTCCAAATCATGATTGCCAATGGTGGTTCTATAAAATGTGGCGGGCGCTGTGAAAATGTGCATCTCCAAATCGGTGACTACCACATAAAATCCCATATGTTTGATATTGACATGGGTGGTTGCGACATTGTGTTGGGTACAGACTGGATAAGGACTTTGGGTACCATTCTCAAGGATTTTAAGGACTTAACCATGCAATTTGACCAAGAAGGCCACCAATATAAATTCCAAGGCATCACTACTAGTTCACTTGAGGTCATCAGTTCCCATCACATGGAAAAGCTGCTCAAAAAAGGTCATTCTGGTTTCATTGCCCAACTCCATGCCATACAAGCTACAGAGACACCCCCAATTCCCCAAGACCTCCAATCCCTCCTTTCTAAACATCAAATAGTATTTTCCACTCCCCAAGGACTCCCTCCTTCTTGCGGTGTTCATGATCATTCCATTCCCCTTGTCCCAGGAATCCTTCCCCCCAATATCCGTCCATATCGCCACCCCTTTGCACAAAAAAATGAAATTGAGAAAATGGTGCAGGAACTCCTTACTGCAGGCGTCATCCATCCTAGTATGATCCCTTACTCGTCTCTGGTCATCATGGTACCGAAGAAAGAAGGTTCATGGAGAATGTGTCCTAACTTCCATGCTCTCAACAAACTGACCATAAAAGACAAATTTTCCATTCCTGTCATTGATGACCTCCTGGATGAATTGAGTGGCGCCCAATTCTTTACCAAAATTGATCTTCACTATAGCTATCACCAGATACATATGAAAGAGGCAGAAATTCCCAAGACAGCCTTTCGCACTCATGAGGGCCACTATGAGTTTTTGGTCATGCCCTTTGGCTTATGTAACTCCCCCTCCACCTTCCAGAGCCTCATGAACCATGTCTTCCACCCTTTTCTCCGTCATTTTGTCTTAGTTTTCTTTGATGATATCCTCATCTATAGAAAAGCCTGGACATACCATCTTACTCATGTGGATCAAGCTCTCTGCCTAATCTCTCAGCACCCACTTTTCCTGAAACAGTCTAAATGTGCTTTTGGTGCCTCAGAAGTAGAATACTTGGGTCATCTGGTGGGAAAAGATGGCATCAGGGTGGACCCGAAAAAGATTGAAGCTATGCAAGACTAGTCGCACCCAATGACCTCAAAATATTGCATGGATTTTTGGGCCTAACAGGGTATTATCGCAAGTTTGTTAAGAACTACGGAAAGATTACTGCACCTCTCACGACTCTCCTAAAAAATAACTCTTTCACTTGGACTCCAGCAGCTGCTCAAGCTTTTCAAACCTTGAAGACGACCATGTGCACCACTCTGGTTCTCGCCCTTCCTGATTTCAAAAAGACCTTTGTGTTGGAATATGATGCCTAAGGGAAAGGAATTGACGCTATCCTTATGCAAGAGGGTTGACCTTTGGCCTTCACCAGCAAGAAACTATCTGAAAGGAATCTGGGCAAACCCATTTATGAAAAGGAAATGTTGGTGATTCTACATGCCATTGAGCTATGGTGTCCTTATCTCTTGGGGCAACACTTCCAAATTAATACCGACCATCAAAGCCTCAAGTACATCCTGGAACAATGCATTTCCTCCCAGGAGCAACAAAAATGGGTGACTAAGCTCTTTGGATATGATTATGAGATCATTTACAAGAAGGGCAAAGACAATGTCATGGTGGATGCACTATCCCGAAAATATGAAGACGAAGGATCCCTTTTTTATCTTTCTTTCATTGTTCCCGATCGGCTCCAAGATGTGCGCCAGGAATGGCTTCAAGATCCCAAAAGTTCACATCTGATCCAACAATTGCAAACCAAGGCTCCGGCTCACCCAGGGTACTCTTGGCTCCAGGATGAGCTTCGATAAAAAGGCCGTTTGTATTTAAGTAAACAATCCAAGCTCAAATCCACGGTACTTTCTGAGCTTCATGCTACACCCACAGTAGGGCACTCAGGGTTCACCAAAACATATGATAGGGTCAAATGTTATTTTTTTTGGGATGGTATGAAACAGGACATCTGTAATTTTGTCGTTGAATGTGAGGTGTGTCAATGCAAAAAGGGAGAAACATTCAAATCTTTAGGCACACTCCAACCGCTTCCGATTCTGCCTGCTATTTGGAAGGATATCTCTATGGACTTTATTATAGGCTTACCCAAATCAGGGAATAAATCAGTCATAATGGTGGTGGTGGATCGCCTTTCCAAGTATGCTCATTTTTTCTATCTTCACCACCCATTTACTGCATCCATGGTGGCTCAAGTTTTCATGGACCAGGTATTCAAACTTCATGGCATGCCACACTCTATTGTTTTCGATCGTGACCCAACTTTCAAAAGCAATTTTTAGCAAGAACTGTTTAAGCTACGAGGCACACAATTGCATCTCAGCTCAGCTTATCATCCCCAGACGGATGGTCAAACAGAAGTTGTCAACAAGTGTTTGGAAACATATCTGAGGTGCTTTGCCTCTAAAAAACAACACCAGTGGGCTC
>JASDQU010101406.1:71097-95532 GCA_032191745.1 Picea mariana | reverse complement strand
TAGATTGTGCTTTGTTCACTTCGGTTGGTTTGTATTGTTTTGGTCTTGACTGTACGAGAGCACTGGAGTGAAGCAGGAGCAACAAAGACCAAAGGAAGCGATCTTAAGGTATGTACTTTGTTCTTTCCTCCTAGTTCATTCGATAGTTAAAATCTAGGGAAAGAGTATTATTCTATCTTGTTTTGTTCTATATCCAGGTGGATCTAGGGAGATTGGTTTGTGTCTGCACTTACGGATTTATCCAATAACACCCCCTATTCATCACATTTGAAGCCGGTTTGGGAAATCCATTTGTCTCTCATTCGATTTGCTACAAGGTCATTCCCTATGTCGTCTTTGAGTCAATGCTGCCAAATCATTGGTTGTGACATTCATATGTTTAAGAGAAGTCCATCTGAAACCTATATTGAGTCGGCCATCTGTAGTTATCCATTCTCTCTGTGTCGGCCTTCCCTGTGTCCAGTCCAATTCACATCATACTCTGTTTCACCTTCAAAATCTGTTACTCATTTCGTGTCATTGATGGGGGATACATCAAGGCCCTCTTGTGACGAGTTTTGTTCCGTCGACTTCAGCTCATTTTCTGGAATCAAGACTTAAAAATTAATTGGTACCTTGGAACTTGCATGCCTCAATGGCAGGTTTCCTCACTTTCGACAGTGGGTTTACATCATTGACCCCTAATCGAAAGATTCTATCGGATGTTCGACTTTAACTCATTCATTCACACTCAATGGATTGTACTAGGGTACCTTGGGAGTCATTGACATCAATGGTTATTTCCCTCGCACTTGTTAACAGTTTCATCAATGACCGATAATCAAGTGGTTTCTTCCATGTTTGACTTCAACACATGTATTCACATGGTTAGATTCATACTTTGGGCGACGAGATTGAAGACCCTGGACATAATCTCTTTTGTCCAGTTTGTGATGGAGTATGTATTATCTGCGACACATAGATCCATTGTGTATGTCTCGTGGCTATGTCATCTCAATTTGAAATTTCTCGCATAGATCCATAGTGTATTCCTGGTGGCTATGCTATATTTTGACGGCATGGATCCACAGTGTATGATTGGTGGCCATGACCCAAGTCTAAAATTATCATCAGTCTGTGATCTGAGTATGGGAATGCCTACCTCAGAATTGGTATATATGATATTCTGTAGATGCTTGGTTGTTCACAGGTTTCCGATTAGGTGTGCTCCTGGTTTCTGACACACACATGCAACTTACAAATTCTTTCTGCTGTCACTGGTTCCAACCTCATACTTTGAGGGGCATTCTATTACCCATAATTTTGGTCATCATGATGATGTACTGATGATGGTGTACTCAGGCTCTTCATTAGAACTTTCTCCTAAGAAAAGTTACTTTCTTCTCTTTCCGGAAATATCATTTTTGAAGAAGGTTCGCAGGCTGCTAGTATATTTGTCTGCGAGAATGCCTGATTCTCGCAGGTTGCTTTAAGCTAGGGTGTGAGAAGTTCACACAGTGTTGAATTGCTAGGGTGCGAACTCTTCCTAAAGAAAGGAAAAAGATGAATTCTCGATGCTTCTAGAAGGGAATCTTCTAGAAGGATGGGTTGGCATTCGAATGGTTATCCTAGTACTGGATTCCCTAATATTTTGGGATCATTCTTATCCAAGTAACTAGTTCATTCTCTCCTATATATTGAGGGAATTCTCATGGAAAAGGTTAAGCAAGATTCATTGGAGAATTGGTGAAATAATTGTGTGAAGGACTCTGCATTGAATAACAACTTGGAGAGTTTAGCCAGTCTATCCAGATCTTTGATCTTCCTCATGCAAGGATTCAGCAAGTGTGTGTGTCGGAGCCAAGAGCCATCGAAAGGAAGTTTGCAACATCAAGGCTCAGGTTGTAAGCTTTACTTTTCATTAATATGATACAGTGGCATGTCCCTTTCCCATAAAGCTATTTCCACTTTATTGTGTAATTCCTTGATCATACACATAGGTTAATTGTTGAATATATTGTGTGATCTTCACTTTGGTTGGTTTGTGTTGTCTTGGTTTGGACTTTACAAGAGCACTGGAGTGAAGTGGGGGCAACAAAGACCCTAGGAAGTGATAATAAGGTATGTTACTTGTTTCTTCCTCCTAGTCAATTCAATAGTCAAAACTTAGGGAAAGAGTATTGTCCTGTCCTGTTTTGTTCTAGATCCAGGTGGATCTAGGGAGATCAGTTTGTGTCCACACCTACAGATTAGTCTGATAACAATAAGTGAGGAGACTGTGCCATTGACGAGGTTTATCCTCGATTTGCCTTTTAACTTTCCTTACCAGATTTTTATTGGTAGACTTGACTTGCCCATTTCCTTGGGGATAATAAGATGATGACATGAAATGTTTAACCCCCAACTTGGTTAGAAACTGAGTCAACTTAGCAGAAATGAAAGCAGGGTCATTATCTGTAATAATTTCCAATGGAAGACCAAATATGGAAAAGATATTATTTTCAAGGAAAAAAATTACCTAATCATCTGTGGAATGTTTAAGAGGGACATCTTCAGTCCATTTCATAAAATAGTTTGTGGATGTCAAGATAAAAACTTGCCCAACTAAAGAAGGAGGGTTAATAGGACCAATAAAATCCAATCCCCACTTGGAAAAGGGAAAATCTAGCAGGACTGGTTGTAAGGGCATGGCTGAAAGGTGTTCTCTCCCAACAAATTTTTGGCATTTTTTGGAATACCTCAAAAAAACATAAGAGTCACGAAAGATCTAAGGCCAATAATATCCCTTCCTAATAATTTTGAAGGCAGTGGTATTTGCATAAAAATTACCTCCTACATGAATGTCAGAGCTCAAAGAGCCATGAGATTCTTGCAACAACTTTTGTGCATCTTCATTGTTTACACAATGAAGTAGCACACCATCAGCAGATCTTCAAAATAACAGGTTTCCCACAATGACATATCTTGCAGATTCAAGATGAAGTCTCCTCCTTTGATGAGTGTCTAAGTTGCCTGGGCATTTTTGGTTCTGTAAATAATAAACCAATTTTTTGTACCAAGGATGTTTAGACATAGGGAGGGTCTGATTGTCAATGTAAAAGAGAGTTGAAAGAGAACTATGTTCTTCATCAATTTCTTCACCATTATCGTCATGCTGAGCCAATTGAAGGGCTAGGTCATGTCCCTTGATAGTGGTAGAAGTCACGATACTTAGATCATGCTCCTGGATCTTGGAAAACCAATGTGCAAGTTTTCCTGAAAGATAAGTTTGTGAGAGAAAAAACTTGATAGTAGGTAAAGGAAATTTTACCAATGTATGCTTACCTACGATGTAGTGGCGAAACTTTTCAATGGCCTTAACAAGAGAAAAAATGTGTTTCTCAATAAAAGAGTATTTAAATTCACCATCAGATAAACTTTGACTCATGTAAGCAACAGGTTTTTCATTTCCTCGACCATCATATTGCATGAGGACAACAAAAACGACCTCCTTAATGGCATTAGTATAAATCGTGAATTCCTTCTCAAAATCTAGCTTTGCCAAAACCAACGCGGAGTTGATTGCTTTGTTAATACCTTCAAAATCATTTCCAACCTCATTAGTCCAGGAAAAATAATGGTCTTGCTTAAGAAGATTATGGATTGGCTTGACCATCACTACAAAATCTGGAACAAACCAACAGACGAAGTTAATAACTCCCATAAAGGATTGAACTTCTTTCTTGCAAGTAGAAGCAGGAAGGTTAAGGATAGTAGTGATTCTTTCAGGATCGATACTTATTCCTGAATCAGAGACAATGTGTCCAAGGATATTGCCTTCGAGAACACCAAAAATGGACTTGGAAGGGTTTAGGGAAATACCAAATTTCCTACACCGCATGAGAACTTTTCTCAAATGGCCAAAATGATCTAATAGGATTTTAGAGTAAACTGTTAATTCATCAAGGTAGATATGAATGATCTTACCGATCAAATCATCGAAATCTAATTGATTATCTCTTTGAAAAGTGGCACCTGCATTAGATAATCCAAACAAAATACTTTCATAAGCAAAGGTACCCCAACGAGTAATAAAAGTGGTTTTATATTTATCTGTCCTCTTTACCTTCATTTGATTGTAACAGAAAAACCCGTCGAGTAAGGACATCATTTGTGACCCTGCAACTTGCTGCAAGATGATTTCCATGTTGGGAAGAGGGAAGTGGTATTTTATACTAGCCCAATTTAATGCAAAAAAATCAATGCATAATCTAATCTGACCATTTGTTTTTCGAACGGGGACTAGATTTGAAACCCACTCGGAATACTTGACTGGAAAAATAATTCTAGCCTTCAAAAGTTTTTCCAATCCCTTTCGAATGGTTGCTTCTAGTGCATGGTTGATAGGTCTTTGTTTTTGCCTAACTGGTTTTACACCTTCCTGAATGGGGATGGCATGTTGTATGACGCTAGGATCAAAACCATGAAGATCCTCATAAGACCAAGCAAAAATGTCTTGAAATTCGCCAAGCAACTTGGTAAACTTCTCCTTCTCTTCATATGAACATTTGGCACCTATTTTCACGTTCTTTGGAGTCTAAGGTGGCCCAATGTTCAAGGAGATGGTCTCACCCACCTTCCTTTTTGACTCTTCTTCTTTTTTTTTTCCTCGTCGCCTACATCACTCGAATAAAATGAACTTTCTAGAGGATTCAAGCTTTTAGGAATATTGCTATCTTCCATGGATATAATTTCCTTAGGCTTAAAATGTTCATTTTGGATAAAATAAAAAATTCTCTCATCATTGGGGAAAACCTGCCACGATTCTACATTTTTGGGAATATGAGGACGATATAGGGATTGAAAGGTACAATAAGGTCTGTGTGGCATAAGTTGTCGAGTAGGAGAAGCTGCAAAAATGGCTAACCAATCAGCCATTGAGTTTAGTTCCCTTCTTATGTGAGTGATACTGAAAGATGATAGGTTTGAGATGAGAACCCAAAAAAATTGGGTGTATTGTTTCATCGATTTTTTGCTAGGGGAATAAATTTTACGTACGAGGTTAACAACAAGCTGAAGATCCCCAAAAACTGATAGGTGACCGCAACCAAGATTATATGCGTTTTCAATGCCTAATAGTAGGGCTTCAAATTCAGTGATGTTGTTCATGCAAGAAAAATCCAACCTATAAGAAAAGTTGTGGATTTTCCCTACACGAGAAATTAAGACAACACCAGTCCCATTTCCCTCATTAGAGCATGAGCCATCAAAGTGCATGTGCCACATACTATCATCTAAATTGATTTGTTCCAATGAAATATTGTCCTCTTTAGCAAAGATGGAGTATACTCCAAGATCCTCTTCGAGATAGTTTACGTTAGGTTGTGGGACACTCTAGATATAAGGGGACATCATTCCTTCTCTAGGAACTATAATGTTTTTTTTCATTCCAAGGAACAGATAAATGTGTTCCGTCGGGTGAGAGATATCTACATGTTAAGGCTTGTCAATCTCTTCCCAGAATAATCGAATAATTGCTTAAAGGAATATCAATTATCTGAATGTTGAGGGTCATTCTTATTTCGGGGTGTGCGCACAAAACTAAGGTCATGTCTTTAATCTCGCCTATGGTATTTTGTTGTAGATTATTGTAGGAGATCATGCTTCTGGAATTTTCACCTATACAAGACAAGCCTAGCTCTTCCATAATAATATTCGACATCACACTAGGGCCTGAACTGCCATCAATAAGGCAACAATGGGCGATTTTATCCATGATTTTTAAAGAAATTTAAAAAGGGGTATTTTTTACAGGATATCTAAAGTTATGTACACCTATTCTATTTAGAGAAGAATCCTCTTCGGTTACCTCCTCAGAAAGTTTGGCTACAATGGAATCTTTTCCTTCCATGAATCATTTTAGATGCATTTATTTTTCAGGGATGACAACCATGTCTAGGAGGGTTGCATCTACTTTGATGTTAGTCAATTGGTTCAAGATTTTGTATCTAGAAGAGGGATGAGAGGGAGTGATTCTTTGACCTTCATGGATTTTAGGAGCCTGGGGTGTAGCACCAATTGAGGATGAACTCGGGATAGAAGAACTACGAGGAGGGTCAAATTTACCTTTTGGGGCATAGGATTTGTTTCTAGTGTTGATGACCATGACATCTTTTGGCTTGGAAAAATATAGGACACAGATAGTGGATTATCGTCATTTACCAAAGATATTGTCTCTGACACTCTTCCTTACCTCACATGTGGTTTCTTCATGGTGTTCCTCACAAAAGTTACATTAACTTCGAGGTAGGACAACCTTCTGCTGGAAATTATTTTCAACCAAACCTCTAAAAGGAGGATAAGAAGAGGATGAAGGTCTAGGGGTGAGAGGGTTGATTGTACCTTTACGCTCAAAAGCTATCACACGGTTGTTCATATATTGTACTAGCTACAAGAGAGCAGACATATTTGTCTATCTAACTGATTCTCCCTGGGGTAGAACAGTTCATTCAAGTTGTTCCTCATACTCTAAGCAAGTGTGTAGAGTGGAACAGAGATTATCAATGGCCTTTTCTTCAAGCCTATGATGGTAAGGAGAAGGCAATGCATTGTAGTAATGCATGAAGTTGGCTTGGTTCTAGAGGAGAATACATTCAGGGATTTGATTATACAACTTGGTAAAATGAAAGTTGAAGGACCTGATGGTCTCACCATATTTGTAAGTGACATTGTTGTACTCCATCAACTTCTCAATAGGGATTTTGGATTTCTTGTAAGTGGATCGGAACCAATAAATCATCTCCTCCCAAGTAGACAAGATCTTAGGAGGAAGGTCAAAGAAATCAGCTGCAACCTTTCCTTCCAAGGAATTGACAAACATGTGCATGAAAGTTTCATTGTCGTTAGCCCCTATATTATGATTGTTAGTGTTAGAAGTCTCTCCTAGATTGAAGTAGGAGCAGAGCCAGACACCCATCAGTTGATGTCACAATTTGTTTATCAAGGGTGATTGAAAGAGAGTAGACTCAGAATGATATCGTTTTAACTCAGAATCCTGGACCGAACTATGTATGAATAGGCTAGGTTTTAGTCTAACTTCAGTCAATAGGTTGTAGTAAGGGTAAGAAGCAGGAATACATTAACGAAAAAAATGTAGAGGTCGATCAAAGAACTCATGCCTTTCAACAACCCAAGGATGAATGATTTAAACACGAGAACTCCTAGAACTTAAATCACAAGGAAAATAAGGAATATCATAGTGTTACAACAAATCATTTATCATAACATAGTCACAATGGTTCACGTGAATCTGTCGATCATGAACTCCTTAGCATTGGAAAGAAAATAGAGTAAATAAGAAAGTTGACTGCCATTTAAACAAGAAATCTTGGATGCACATACATGATCAGAGAAACCAGTGCTTCATCAAAACCATACAACAGGGAGCTTAGATCTACCAACGATCCTTACAAAATATGAAAAATGAGTCTATATACTAAGAGAAATTCACCTCCTTGGCCCTAGGAGGGTAGCTGAGCTACCTCGTTTAAGGCTTTATGTGCGCATGATCTTCCTTCAGACTGTACATGCATATTCTTGTTTGAAACTACTTCAGATGACATGGCTTCTACAAGGAAACTATACATCGAAGTACCACGAGATGACTGCTTCTAACCCTCCCCAGGCCTTCCATTTATGGGTTGAGTTACAATATTCATTAACTGCTTCTTCCATGGAGGGTGGTCGAGACTAAAAACACAGAGAGTGACCATGTGTCCACTTTCCAAATCTTGGAGGCCAGCCTTCGTTTCTTCAGGTTTCACTCTCAACGTAACCACAGGGCCATGCAACTGTCTTCAAGGACGCTTCAGTAATTTCCTTTCAGGGATTTCCTCATGATGTGTCTAGGATCCCCAATACCCTGTGTTGCAAAATTTCCCTATCGAAACCAACAGCTTGATCTTCCCTTAGCATCGATGGCTAGGATTTCTTCATTATCTAGCTCTTAGCCATCTGTGGTCTGAACAAGCACCTATATTTTCCCTTTGGACCTACTTTCCCTATGATAGTGGGTTGTGACCTTGCGCTAAAACCAAAGGTGCTCCATGGATTTCATGTATCGATGATGGGAGGGAGTAAACTCCTCACCCTTGATAATCCTGATTGTCGAAATCGTGAAGGGGGCTACATCATGCTAGTGCATTCCTTACCCCTCTCTCATATAATCACTGACTAGGATCATGGGCCTATCCCTAGGGGATTTCACATCTCGCGTTTCGAGGTTTCAAAATGAAGTGGAGAAGCAACCCTTTTTCCTTTGAAGTCCTGGTAGCTGAAATAGTGATCAGGCTTAATCACGCGCCATGCACCCCCTGGTTGAATGGACTGGATCAAAATTTAGACGTGGGGCCTCTTCTGGCATGGACCCTCCGCCATGTGTCTTCTAAGATTAGATGGCTAAGATCACTCTCATTGAACGACCCTGATACTTTCAGAGTTTTGCGCACTGGGGATACATGATGCATCTTATCTTCATTCTCCCAGTTACTCAATCTGTGAAACCATGGATTTTTGCCACACATCCCTAGGGTGGATGGTTCAGATCACATCGACGCTTTCACTTTAAATGTCCCGAAAGCCCCCCTGTCCTCTTCTTTAGGCCCAACCTTTCCACTAAACCTTAGGCCATGACCGTGGGCCAAGCTCTCGGGGCTATCACATTTTGCGTTTCGGGGTTTTGAAACCCAAGGGAGAACCCTGTCCTCCCAACTTGCGATCCCCGAAACGTCAACTAGCTACCACCTATCCCCACTGGATCAGACGACCTAGATCATTTTGGCGATATGGGCACTATCTCTTGTGCTAAATCTCGTGCAACTCTGTTGACCGCAATTACCCGCCGACCGTTGATCTGCTCCATCAATTGATCCTCGCCGTTGAATACTAGAGCCGCCTGCCTGCTTGCATTTTTTACCCAAAATGGATTTACTGAGTGCTGCACATTGCGCTCATGGCTGCGACCTTGGAAAAAATGCATTTGATGGGTTTTTTAAGCCCCATTTCTTCGCATTTTATGCCATGAGCTCGAATCTTGGAGAGAAATCACCCCCCTTACAAGAATTGGTGTTAACATTAGGCTCCATAGGGGATAGAGTCGTCCTTGTGATGCTCTAAGAACTCATTCTATAGTTTTAGTGTCTTCTGTTGGGCTATGGAGTCAAGCTCAAAACACCCTACTAAAAATATAGGCCAAAAAGTAAAAGAAAATCAAAACAAACATACATGCTCAAAGGAGATTATGTATGTACAACCCTAAAATAATAAAATTCTTTACATGGGGCTAGGTGAAACTAAACTTCCACCATAGCCATTCAAGTAACTTCCTGAAGGGAAGCTCCTTCTCTTTGTCAATGATTGGTAACAGATGATGCAACCGGGACAGCAGAACGGTTACATCGTTCAGCTTTTCTCCAAGGGCTGAAGTTGAGATGAAATAGGGTGGCTCCAAAGTATGAAGGAAATGCCACTCCATGTATTCATTGGCAGGCTCATAGAATGAGTGGCAAATTATGGAAGATTTTTAACAGGCATATTTTTCTTCTACACATCTTCTCACACCGGGCTAAATATATCTAGTAGGAACAGGTGGATGAGAAGTTGATGTAGGTTGACTGTTGTCAGGTGATGGTTGGTATCTAACCGGCTTAGAACAGGAGATAAAATTCTCCCCTTGCTACTCCTATGGTTCTTCTTATTTTCTCTCCCAAGGGTCAGATTCATAATCATGATAAACAGGACCCGTGGGAAAGATTTTCACTTCAATATGTTGCTCGGTGATCTCTGTGGGCCCGGGATGTCTGATTTCCTCATAATATTCTTCTTTAACGAATGGAGGATAAGGCTCTGTAGTCTTCTCTTGGAAGTCCTGCATATCCAGCTCAGAATCTGATTCGTATCTGTCATATATCGGCTGGATGCTCCTATGGTCAGCAAACTATGATGTGGGGCTCTGTTTCTCCTCATCTTAATAATCATCAAAGCTTGGGGTAGCAGGTACGTCAGTAATAGGATGTAAGGCCTCTACAACTATGAAATCTTCAACATCAGCCCTAGTAGAGTTACCAAGAACATCTTCTTCAAGGGCTGGAACATCCTCTGTGCTTTCTCCAGATTCTAACCTTTCTAGTTTGGCAGAGAGAGATTTAATCAGATCCATAACTTCGCCCAAAGAATCTTCTTCCTCCATATGGTCCTCATCCTTACATTATTCAATAGACACAGCCATATCTTGATCATGGCCTTCCCATTCCTCACATTGACAGTTATAACAAATTAACTTAGAGGAGTAGAACGCTTATTGCAAACTGCATAAAAATTCTCCAGGAAGGAGATGTTGGCAAGAGGTAAGGAGAAATACCACTCACGAGCATCTCCTGCTCATGAGAACATGAACATTTTCAATAATAGATCCTCATGATGTATTCCCCACTGATGCATGAGTTCATGAAACTCATGGAGATGTTCAACATGGTTGTCCTCTTTACGCTCTCTAAATATGGGTAGATAATCACCCCATTCATTCAGAGTAGGGACAACATTAGAAAAACTAAGAACAACCGAAAAATTAAAAGGAGAAAACCTTCAAGCCAGGATCCTTTCCATTTCAAAACAACGGAGTCACCAATCGATCCTTTAATCATGGAGTCACCAGGTGAAAGATGCGCAAATTTGAATGTGTATGGTCTTTGTTCACCATTAAAGGCTAGATCCTACGTTGTCGTTACCCCAAGGAACTTCTCAAGATGATAAAGTAGTTGTTGAAAACCTTCTCGAGAAAGATCCTCTGGGTCATCTTTCAAGTGTGCTAAAAGTAGCCACAACTGAAACAGTGAAGTGTAAACATTGGATTCGCCAGGTGCACAGTTGAAATCTTTGATGTACTAGGTTCTGATGCACCCTCAGAACCAGTAAGCTTTGTCGTTCAATACCAGGGAAAATCTTCAATTTTGTCCCCGGCAACAGAACCAAAAATGTTAACGTCAGAATTCACTCTTGGATTGTAGCAGGAGCAGAACCCGACACCCATCAGTTTATGTCACTATTTGTTTATGAAGGGTGATCGAAAGAGAGTAGACTCTGAATGATATCGTTTTAACTCAGAATCCTGGACTGAACTATGTATGAACAAACTAGGTCTTAGTCTAACTTCAGTCAGTAGGTTGTAGTAAGGGCAAGCAGGAGGAAGACATTAACGAGAAAAATGTAGAGGTCGACCAAAGACGTCAGGCCTTTCAGCAACCCAAGGATGAATGATTTAAACACGAGAACTCCTAGAATTTAAACCACAAGGAAACTAAGGAATATCACAGCATTACAAAAAATCATTTATCATAACACAGTCACAATGGTTCATGCAAATTTGGCGATCATGAACTCCTTAGCATCAAAAATAAAATAGAGTAAATAAGAAAGTCGACTTCCATTTAAACAAGAAATCTTGGATGCACATACATGATTAGAGAAACCAGTGATTCATCAAAACCATACAACAGGGAGATTAGCTCTACCAACAATCCTTACAAAATATGAAAAATGAGTCTATATACTCAGAGTAATTCACCTCCTTGGCCCCAGGAGGGTAGCTGAGCTACCTCATTTAAGGCCTTACATGCACATGATATTCCTTCAGACTGTACACACAACTTCTTTTCTAACACTACTTCAGATGACATGGCTTCTGCAGGGAAACTATCCATCAAAGTACCATGAGCTGACTACTTCTGACCCTCCCCATGCCTTCCATTTATGGGTTGAGCTGAGGTCTCAACCACCTGCTCATTCTTCATTAACTACTTCTTCCATGGAGGGTGGTCGAGACTGAATACACAGAGAGTGACCACATGTCGACTTTCCAAAGCTTGGAGGCCAACCTTCATTTCTTTAGGTTTCACTCTCAATGTAACCACAGGTCCACGCAACTGTCTTCAAGGACACTTCAACATTTTCTTTTCGGGGATTTCCTCATGCTGTGTCTAGGATCCCCGCTACCCTGTGTTGCAAAATTTCCCTATCCAAACCAATGACTTGATCTTCCCTTAGTGTTGTGCTACTTATATGTTTAGTATAATGCACTCATTAATTATCAATCTGGGATTCGTAATTAGTAGAGTTACAAGACACCAGTAACAAAGGTAATTCTAATGCCATGAGTATAGAACTATTCTAGATTATGTATGCTGGAAACAAAACAAACTAGCAAACTGAAACACACTTTGGTTGTCTTTCACAGAGAGGCTATCTACTCCATTATGGAACATGCAAGTATGAGATGGAGTTCTTTTGACAGATCAACTCTGCTATCTGACCCAAAAAACTAACTATGCAATCACACTTCTAAAAGAGAAATCACACATCAATCATCAAGACATAGCATGGGTAGTTCAGCAGTCAATATACTGAGTATGTTGTGGTTCACAATGTGTTGTTGTGAACTTTACTAGTTCTCCTTCAAATATTCCTGACTAATGCTACCAACATTCATGTCCATGAAACAAAATCAAATTCATAAAAACAGAGCATATGCAAAAATAGAGTGAGTAAAGATCTCTAAGCAATCATATAAATGAAATCCTAGTCTAAACTATATTGTTATCATCTGAAAGAATTAAAGCTTCAGCTAATCTAACATTTACACTATTGAAATCAAATGCTAATACTAATCTACAAAGATCCTGACCTTTGTTGGGAGTTGGTCCCTTGCTGCTTCAACAGGTGAGCGACTAGAGTCTACAGTAAGCTTTCTTTCAACCCAAACATTACTCTTACTCAAACTTCAAAACATAGAATCAAACTATTCTAACAACTCAACTCACATTCAATCATAGCTGATCAAGACATGGAGATAAATGATGTCCTTCTATTAATCTTCACCCGGAATATGTTCTGCAATATGTAATGTTGCTTCACATGTTGTATTATGCTAACTTTCCACTACCTCCACCATCCTTGCCATGACTATTTAAACAGTCTTAGTCGTGAAACACAAGGAGGTGAAATCGTTTGCAGATCAGTCAATTGTTAAATTTAATTATTTGGTTACATATTTTAAGCTTCATCCTCATGAAACGAAGTGCATGAGGATGAAGCAACAACAAACTATACTAACATAGCCTTGCTAAAACATTTAGGATTCAATAAACATCCAACAATTGTCTTAGGCACAATCTGGAGCTAAACTTGGTACATTTGGCTTCCTGTATTGGTACTAGGTCGTGACAGGTAAATGGTACCAGATCTGAACAGTGCACAAATGGTTGGTACCGGATCACGATAGTCTACGGCCATTGGTACCAGATCACGACAGTCTACGGCCATTGGTACCGAATCACGACAAGTGAGATTCGGTACCCGATATAAATAGAAGGTGTGCTTGGTACCGGATTCAAATAGTGGCAATTCTAGAGCATAAGTACTAGA
The DNA here is from genome assembly GCA_032191745.1 of Picea mariana. Classification (NCBI taxonomy): domain Eukaryota; kingdom Viridiplantae; phylum Streptophyta; class Pinopsida; order Pinales; family Pinaceae; genus Picea; species Picea mariana. The sequence continues at coordinate 82,098 of JASDQU010101406.1, read as the reverse complement.
TAACTGTGCTAGTACATGAAGGTTGGACTTATCTAGAGGTCAAATATTATACGTGGTGAATTGAGTCATTAGTACATGAAACATTAATCTCCTAGCTCAATAAACCACAAAAATGCATGAATTAATTATACTTTACCTTATGACCTTATCAATGGCTAATGGTAGTGTTGTTTGTCATTTACCCAAGCTTAGGTAAGCCAAAAAGGTATAGATGAGGAGTATAATAGGGTAGTGGGGATGTCAATTTAGACGTTCAACATTCCCCCATGCCAAAACCATTTCATGTCCTCATGCAACTGAAAACAATCCCAAAATCTTTCAAAACTTGAGACTGCATTCTTTACTTCTATGGATCAACAATGTTGATGGCTGATGCCTCTTCTTTCAACTCCCTTTTTATGACCCTAATGTATTGTAGGACTCGTAGTACCTTCTTGATCTTATTATAAGTCTATTCATGGTCATATTGAAGTTGATGGCTGGTTGCTTTCAATTGCTCATTTTCCTTTTTGATATACCTGTCCAATAGTTGATATTCCTTCACTTCTTGTTTGAGTTCCTGATTTTGTTTTTTCAAGTCCCCAATATTTTTCTTCATCTATTCTTTTGTTAAGGTCCTTGTTGACTCCATTATCACTAGTTGGATGCATTCTCTTTCCTCCACTTCCTCCCTCATCCCACATAAAATAATAATGGCTTGTTCCTTGGTCAAACTAGGGATGTCATCCTATACTGATAAGTCTTCAGAAGGGGAGGTAAGATCGATTGGATATTCCTGTGTATGAGGACTAACAACTGCTTTTCCTCTCTTTTCCATGCTCCTTGTGGTTCTTTTACAAGGAGGTATTGGATCAGGGGTGCTCATAGGATTCAGTTTTCTTCTTTTCTATTTGTGGAATGGTTACAAGGGATTGTTCTATAGACTGTTCGCTTTTATTTTCTGAGCTATTATTCCCTTTCCTTACAGTTTTTGTCTTATGGCCCTTCTTCTCAAGTGCTACTGTTGAAGTCTCCTCTACTAATTTGGTTTTACCTTTTGATTCTTGACTTTTAAAAGTCGTATTAACTATGGAAGAGGGTATTGATTGTTTACTAGCTTTTTTGTGTTGGCTCACTGTCCTGGATCATGATGGAGTTGCCTTATCCTTCTTGCCCTTTTTCTTTTGAGGTTCCTTATTTTTCTTTGGAGCACGTTGGGCTTCCTCCATAGGTTTGTTTTCTGTGGGAAGGTGTTGAGTGATAAGGATTTTCCAACTAATCCTTTGCTTCCTAATTTCATGTAAAAATAACATCTTAATAAGACCTTGATGGTAAATGCTAGTCTTCTCAGTTTTGGATAGGGATTTGACACCTCTTTCCATTTTGTTCAAAATCATCCATAGAAAATATGGGAAATCAATTTCAGGCCCTCCTTCAAAGTGTAATAGAAGCCTAAGATGATATATGAAGGTCACAACATACCTTCCCTCACAAGTGAGGGATCATTGAAGACTATCAATCATTGAATGATACTCTTCCTTGATATAGTTCCTAGGGATCCCATTTTTCCAATCAGGTTTTTGATGGTCTTCTTTCAAAAATCGTTGGCACATTTCCTTGTTGATTCCTACACCTTTGAAGTATTTGGCTCCTCTGTTAGGTATTCTCGTGACCTCCCTTAAGGTTGCTTCATTGATTGTTGGTTGCAAATTGCCTATATGTGAAATCTCTCCATCGTAACCCTGAACAAATTCATGAGATATCTTCTCATGCCAGCCCGTGAATTTATCCAAAAATGGCATCCATCCCGATCTAGCATACTTCTCTCGACATATTTGGAACTCCTCAGTCTCTCTATAAATTTGGAAGACCGGTTCATGTCTACTTAGGACCATCGTTATAAATTGTGAGAAAAGAATCAGGTTGTAGCGCAAGGATTTAGTCAACTGATGAGGGTAAGGGTTTGGTACCGAAGAGAGTAGAGAGGAGTAGGCTCGGAACTAGATAAAGGTAATGACAAGGGAAATATGGTCATGGCGTCGATAATGTGAATGGTAAGTTTAAGTAAAGATGCCACAAGGAAAATTTAAGACCATATGAGACTTATCTGGATAGCTTCGCCACCCACATAAGCCATTTCATTTCTACCCATTAATGTAATGATGAGGACAAGATGTTGGGTGTCAAAGCATCATTTTGGGATAGGTGATTGGAATTCCAAGTGGTGAATTTGATGTTGGATCATGGTTCATGACACAAGATAAGTTCATGATTTGCTTAAGGACAAAGTACATTCGTGGCCTATTATTACTAAACATGCTTAATATTCATGCTTTGATGTGATTTTTCCCTCAACCATTTTCGAGCACTAATGAGAGGATTGATTAAGTTTAGGCATATGGGTATGAGGGATAGGTGCATGGTTTTAATACTAAGGTCATAAGATCTAGTATATATTTTCATACCTATTGTAATTTTATGAGAAGAGGAAAATAAATACCATGTTACCTTCGCTTTTACCTTTGTATGATCAATACCCATAGCATATGCGACTGCTTGTAGATTGTTAGAATTCATCTTTTTAGGCTGGAGTTTTCTAAAATCTTGGTACTGGAATTTCCTGTACTTCTTTATTTTGTGTTTATCTTCTTTTGTATATGGTTCTGCAGGGTTGTAGGGTGATCATGCTGGTTTCTGAAGGTGATATGCGAGTTTGAAAAAGAGTTCTGAAGGAGCTCTTTGACCTTCCACCATGCCAAGGATGTTTCATATATTTAGGCAAGAAGATTCAACATGTTGTATCATAATGGAGAAAAGATGATAAGAGAAAAGAAACCAAATCAAATTCCAGAAGTACATTTATCACCTAGCATATGATCACATGTCTAAAAATTGAAATTGCCTTTGTTTTGATGACTTATTGACAAAGGTAGCATTCAGCAGTGAAAATAGGGAGGTTTTTATATGTTTTCCAGAAGAACAGATCCAACCTAACTTGCTTCAGATATTTACTATCATTAGATGTTATAGATAAATTTCACAGTATAAGTAGATTAGACTCCCTAGTTAGGGCTCCACTCTTAAGAAGTTTCCTTCTTAGGTAATGTAGGCTTTAGATGCTAGACCGGTAAGTTGACTTAGGGTAATTCTCAAATGGACATTTGCTTGTAGTAATTATGTTGCTTATTAATTTAGAGTTTGTATCTCATAAATGCCAATAGTGACCTTTGCCTTTTTTAGATGACAAAAGTGAATTTTTCAATCAGACAAGTATAGATGAGACATTTCTCAATCAGAACCCACTGCCAGCAAGCCTGTTCAATACTCCGGTGGGGTAGTTGTGATAATTAGTGAAATATCCCTTCCCCAGGTAGAATGCCCCATTGCCAACAGGCCTGTTCAGTACCCTAATGGGTTTGCCTAGTCATACCACAGACTGGTACCCACTGCCAGCAGACCTATTCAGTATCCCGGCGGGTTAGTCTCTTAAACCCTTTTTCCATCAGAGGCTTCTTGTCCATAGTCACCTATTTTGGTTTTTATTAAAGAGTGCTTTGCATGGTGGTAGAGGAGGCTCGTCTGAAAACCTTTTTATAGGCTGGGCTGGTATTGGGTTGGAAGGTATATGCTCTTCTTTGAATGTCTTTTAAAGATTTGTCTGAAGAAAATATAAAATTTTTATGCACATTATTTCTTTAGAGTGATCCAGATGTATAATTTTGTCTGAGTCTGTCCATAAGAGAATGACCTAAAGTTTCCTTAGGGTACTGATACATCCTCTTCCATAAAAAATTTCCTAGTTTTCCCATGATAGAGAGTGTTCATATACTCATATGTTACTCTTTAGTAAAGATAATCTAATGAATACTATTAAAGTCTAGTTAGGGTGAGATAGTTACTTGTAGGCTAATATATTTTTTGTCCCTTTAATCATGTTGAAATGCTGCATAAAGGCAACTTCTAGTCTTTGAAGCAGATTATGGTTCTTTGAACAATCATAGGTAAAGATTGTGTCCTTTTTTTTTTCAAGAAACGGAACCAAAAGAAATTAAAATACTTCCTTTTATCTAGCAATAGAACCAAAAGAAATTAAAGATACTTCCCTTTAGTTGGCAACAGAACCAAAAGAAATTATTGCTTCACAAGGACCGCCCTTTGATGTTGCATTTGGATTCTTGGTTCCAGCTTAAGTGGTTGTTGCATGACTTCATACTTCAAATTAATTGACATAATATTTTGAAATATGTGTAGCATGCCTTGTCAATTAGGTAATGTGTCCTGATAGTACCGTATAAGGATAGACTTCTGGTACTGGACCAACACAAGACTAATGGTACCAGACCAGAAAATAATTTCTGGTACCGAAGCAGTATTGTTAATACCAGATCATAACAGAGTATTGTTGATGCCTACAAACTAATGTTTAGCAAGTTCGTGAAGGATCAAATAAATTATAGAAATTTACTTACAAAAAATTGTGAAAGTAAAACAAAAGGAGGTAAGAATCTCTTGTTACCTTCAGCTTATTAAAAAAAATCGATCCACACCTATGTACAAAAGTTTCTAATAAACCAATCAATCAATGTGGATCATTAGGAGGGTCTCTTTCCTTACTGATCACCTTCATATCTGAATTATGTAGTATACGAGTCTGAAATTCCTCTTTTCACAGGGGTTTGTTATAAATTCTCAACCGATGACGATTCACAAGTAGTGGTGTCTGTTGTTTGTCAATTGTCTTTATTCTAATTGAACAATTATCATAGACAGTGTCAATTTCGTAAGGTCCCATCCAACAAGTAGTTAACTTACCTCTGAAGTTCTTGAATCTATTGTCATACAACAGGGCCCAATCTCCTTGTTTAAAAATTTTCTTTTTGAGATACTTGTCATGCCATTTTGTTCTCTGCTCTTGAATGAGGGTGGTTCTTTGAAGTGCTTCCTGCTTGATTTCATCCAACTCATTAAGCTGCAAGAGTCTTTGTTGTTGGGCTTCATCCAAGTTCATGCCAACTTGTACTGCAATCTTGAAGGTTTTGATATGGAATTCTATGGGAAGAATCACATGTTTCCCATACACCAACTCGTAGGGTGTATGTCCTGTTGTATTCCTCCAGGTGATTCTATAATCCCATAAGGCTTCTAATAATCTCTCAACCCAATCCTTGTGGTGTAGCTGTATTGTTTTGGTAAGAATGGACTCAATAACTTTGTTGGTAGATTCTACTTGTCCATTTTCCTGTGGATGGTAGGGTGTAGATTTCATGTTTTTGATTTGGTACTATTCTGTAATAGCTTTGACTAGATGAGAGGTAAATTGAGTTCCCTGATCAGTCACAATTTCTCGAGGTACACCAAATCTAGTAAAGATGTCGTTAAAAATGAAATCTACCATTGATTGTTCACTTGCAGCTGGTAAATCTTTTGCTTCAACCCACTTAGTCACATATTCAGTGCATACAATTATATACTTTTTCCTTTTAGATGTAGGGTTAATGGGCCCTACAAAATCGAATGCCCATTTCTCAAAAGGCTCAATAACTACTTGGGCTTGAAGTGGCATTTGGTCTTGTGCAGTAGGTTTACCCATTCGTTGGCATTCATCACAATTGGATACATAGGTTTAGCATCTCTGAAAATATGAGGCCAGTAGTAACCAGATTGCAAAAATTTGTAAGCGGTCCTCTTGTCTGTGAAATGTCCTCCACAAGGACCATCATGGAAAGCTTGTAGAATATCATGAATTTCATCTTTCCTTACACATCTCCTGATTACCAAATCTGGTCTTGTTTTGTAGAGGCAATCATTGTTCCACATGTAGTTTGCACTTAGCTGAATTACTTTATGTTTTTCTCTAGGAGACAATTTCTGAGGCATCTTCCCTGCCATAAGATACTTAGCTACATATGCATACCAAGGAGTGAATGTAGAAATAGCAAAAAAAATTTCACCAGGAAAGTTATCTTCTACTGGTGCGTTATCTCCCAAATGAATCATTCTAGATAAGAAATCATCCACAAGATTATCCTTACCAGATCTATCAATACTGTTGATATTAAACTCTTGTAACTCTAGGATTTGTTACAGGTATTTTCATTAAGAATTTGATGGTTGAATCATCAGTGTGTACAAAATCTTGATATCTTGTAATATAGTGTCTAAATTTATTGATAGCATGGACTACAACTAGCAATTCTTTTTCTGTGACCGTATAATTAACTTTAGCTAGAGACATATTTTTACTGACAAAGTAAATAGCATAGGGCATTTGATTTTCCCTTTTTCCAAGAACTGCCCCAAGGGTTGTGTCTGAGGCATCGGTACAGATATGAAAAGGAAGGGACCAATTTGGTCCTCTTAATACAGGGGTAGTTGACAATTTCTGTTTTAGAATTTCAAAAGATATTTGGCATTCATCATCCCACTTAAATTCGGCTTCTTTAGATAATAACTTGAATAAAGGGGTAGCTAGGCTTGTAAAATTCAGAATAAATCTTCTATAGTAGCTAGAATGCCCTAAAAAGATGCGAACTTCCTTTTGTGAGGAAGGTATTATGATTTGTGTGATAGTATAAATCTTTGCCAGATCAACTCTCATTCTAGAACCAGAGATGTGATGTCCCAAAACAATACCTTCAGTGAGAATCATTTTTGACTTTTCATTACTTAAGGAAAGATTAGTTTCCTTACACCTAATCAAGGATTTTTCTAGACTGGTCAAAGCTTCCTGGAAGTCTTGTCCATGGAATGTAAAGTCATCCATGTAGACTTCCATGCAATCATTGGTCAAGTTAGAAAAAATGGCTAGGAAAGCCCTTTGAAAAGTGGTTGGGGGATTGCAAAGTCCAAAAGGGAGCACCCTATAAGCATAGGTACCCTATGGGAAGGTGAAAGTGGTCTTCTCCTAGTATTCGGGTGCTATTTGTATTTGGTTATAACTACTAAAACCATCCAGGAATGAAAAATACTTCTTTTTGAACAAGGTATCCAACACCTGATCAATAAATGGTAAGGGAAAATAATCCATATGGGTGGCTTTGTTCAACTCCCAGAAGTCTACACATATTCTCCACTTACCATTTTTCTTGGGATCTATGACAAGTGGAGATACCCATTGACTATCTGAAATGGGGTATATGAGATTGGCTTGAAGGAGTTTTTGCAATTCCTCTTTTACAATATATTTAAGGGTTGGATTCATCCTTCACTGAGGCTGTCTAACTGGTCTGATTTGGTCATTAGTGTATATATGATGTGTGCATGTGTTCGGGTGAATGCCTTTCATGTCTACATAATCCCATGCAAAGGCATCAAATTGTCTTTGGAGCATTTCAATTTCTTGCGTCTTTTGTTCTGGTTCCAAACTAGAGTTGATATACAAATGTTTTCTTGGGATAATCTCAACAAGTTCAGTAGTTTATTCCTTCTCTAAGGAAGTTGGTGATAAAGTATATAATTGAGTGATATCAAGGTGCCAAGTTTGTTGAAATTCAGAACTGAAAATATGTGACAATTCTACAACAGACCTCAGGTATTCAATGCAATTTGTATCAGCCAAAAATAAACTTAAGACTTGTTCATCTGATTGTTCTTGCATTCCTCTTACTTTTTCAAGTTTTGATAGGGGTCTGATGCAATCTTCCTCTCCATAAGGGTTTTCTAACCAAACAGGTATTTTCTGTGCCAGTTGGGAAGGAGGGAAGAGAATAAGTTTTTGGCTATGTGTGTCATTGGATATAGTCATCTCACCAGACTGACAACTGATAAAGGCATCTACTGTGGCCAGCCAAGGGTGGCCAAGAACCACAAGGTGTCCTGGTTTGGAGGATGATTTAGAATATATGACTAAAAAGTCTACTGGATATTCCGAAGAAGCTAGAGTGACTATGATATCATCTAGACTTCTGTCAGGGCTAATGACTGACTTATCTGCCAACTCTATCATGGTTTGGGTTGGTCTTAACTGGTTGATTTGTAGCTTTTTCATAGTTTCAAAAGGCATTACATTAATTGCTGCACCCAAACCAATGAATGTGTTTGTTAGAGAAATACCATTAATTTCAACAGTGACTAGGTTTCCAGGGCCATTATATTTGTATGGCATTTCAGAAATAAATTCAGATAATTGTCCCACCACCTGAACAAGGGGAGGTTCCTTCTTCTTCCTTCATGGTTTATTAATGAAAAGATCCCTTATGGTTTTGGAATATATGGAGATATCTTTAATGGCTTGCAGCAGAGGTATTTTTATACATACATTTCGTAATTCATCCTCTATATCTCTGTGCAAGGCTGGGTCAGGTTTCTTCACTAATAGTCTTTTGGGGTAGGGTGGGAGATTAACTTGTTGAGGTTCGTACAGACTGAGAAGTGATTGTAATAGGAGGGGAAGTCTCTTCTTCTGCAGGGGTGGTTTGAGTGTTTTCTTCCTCAGAATGATTATCATTTTCTTCCTGAATTATTACTGCAGGATTTGATTGGTTTACAACTTTCCCCAATCATAGTTGAATTTCATAGGTGGGAAAAGTTTGAACTTCTGTATTTTGCACCGGGTGGGCAGTTTGATTATTGGTGATATGGATTGGTTGGGAAGGGATTGTTGTTGGTTTGAAAGGGTTGTGGGTAGCTTGGTTTTGTTGTTGATTGGCATTTATAGGTGGTTTTTGCTGTTGGTTAGGGTTCAAGGGGGTTGTAAATTGCTACTGTATAGGAGGTGGGAGTAAAGCTTGCATATGTGGTGGGTTGAATCTAGGTAGTAATTGGGAAATGTTTGCAGGGTACTGTGGATATGTAGGGTAAGAGGGATTTCCATACACAGGTCCCCTCCAACCTTGTTGCCAAGGTTGAGTTTGAGCTTGATGAGGTGTCCATTGTGGATAGATCATTGGGGAAGGACCCCATTGTTGTTGTTGATATTTTACATTAGGTTCATAAAATGTATTGGGGTTTTGGGCTCTCCAAGGTCTTTTGGAAGGGTATGGTTGTTCTTGTGAGACTCCTCCTCCCCTATACATAGCTTGTAGCTCAAGCAAAGTTAGACACTCAGATGTGGGGTGTTCTAGTGTACATAGGCCACATATTTCTATGACATTTAATGGGAATTCCTTCTCACTATGCTTCTTTCGACATCTATGACAAAGTATTGCTAAAGAAACCTCTTCTTCTTGTTTCTTTTTCATTTTTAGAGTATCTAACTGGTTACTGATTGTGATCAAGATGTCTATTTTAAAGTTCTCCAATATGTTTCCTAACTCAGTTTGGGTGACAATCCATGAGCTTTGTTTTGTATTTATGCTAAAAGAATCTCTTGGTCCTTTGCCTATTTTAGCTTGTCCTCTTGAGTATCTTCTACAGTAATCTACAATCTCTGCAAAAGGATTTTGGTGTACATCTCCTGAACTCAACAAGTTTAAAACTTCTATGCAGTCATCTCTAAGACCTTTCAAGAATACAGTTCTTACTATAGCTAGTTCTGTGGTGAATAGTTTTGATTTTTGATAGTTGTATAAGAACCTTTCTAAGTAGTCTTCAAGGATTTCATCTTCTATTTGATGCATTTTAAAAATGTCGTTTTTAGCATTATCCTTACAAGAGTCTTGGTATTTCCGTAAAAATGTGTCTCTGATCTGATCCCAAGAGAGGATTGTATTTTCTCCTAAGCTCATGAACCATCATAATAAGGCTGAATCTTTCATTGTAGCAGGAAAGAGCTTAAGTTTTTGGGCATCGTCTGAGTAGTTATAGCTTCTATATAATATGTCAAACTCAAATAAAAATAAATATGGATCTTTAGTTGACATACTTTTGAAAGTGGGTAATGATGATAGTGGGATATTTTTCATGCTAACGTTTCTAGGAATACCCAAGATTGGAAACCCAAAAGTCTCATTCTCTGTGGCTGCATTTTCTTCTTCTTCTGCCATTCCAATGATAGATGGTTCAGAAACTAGATTTTTTGTGTCTCCTAAATGTTCAGAAGATTCACGTTCTGCCCGCCCCAATGTTGATTCTTCCGTTTTAGGTTCTCCTTCTAGAGCCTCGCTGGCTCCCCTTGAATTTTCTCCCAGTGGAATTTTTCCTACACCAGTGTTAGTTGGATTAGTGGGAGGGGTTTGTTTTTGAATCTTTAGAGCTTAAAAATCTACCCTTGTTATCTCTATATCTATGCATAAAATGGAAATTTGATTCTTAACTGAATTGAAATCCTAATTCTATCTAGAAGGTAAGAAGGCAACTTGGCTTTGGAGAACCCCACTCTAGTGGCCACATGTCTCTTCACTCACGTCTTAAACGTTTTATCCTCCTCCCTCAAGCATCATTTAAAAGCATTCAAAATTTATGCAAACAATCTAAGCTAAAAATCACATCCTACCATTTGAAACTCCTTGGCAACGACACCAAAATGTTGTGTTGCTTATATGTTTAGTATAATGCACTCATTAATTATCAATCTGGGATTCATAATCAATAGAGTTACAAGACACCAGTAACAAAGGTAATTCTAATGTCATGAGTATAGAACTATTCTAGATTATTTTTGCTGGAAATAAAACAAATTAGCAAACTAAAACACACTTTGGTTGTCTTTCACAGAGAGGCTATCTACTCCATTATGGCACATGAAAGTATGAGATGGAGTTCTTTTGACAGATCAAATCTGCTATCTGACCCAAAAAACTAACTATGCAACCACACTTCTAAAAGGGAAATCACACATCAATCATCAAGACATAGCATGGGTAGTTCAACAGTCAATATACTGAGTATGTTGTGGTTCACAATGTGTTGTTGTGAACTTCACTAGTTCTCCTTCAAATATGTCTGACTACTGCTGCCAACATTCATGTCATGAAACAAAATCAAATTCATAAAAATAGATCATATGCAAAAACAGAGTGAGTAAAGATCTCTAAGCAATCATATAATTGAAATCCTAGTCTAAACTATATTGCTATCATCTGAAAGAATTAAAGCTTCAGGTAATCTAACATTTACACTATTGAAATCAAATGCTAATACTAA
>JASDQU010101406.1:53445-70763 GCA_032191745.1 Picea mariana | reverse complement strand
GATTGGACTTCCGAGTGGTGAATTTGATGTTGGATCATGGTTCATGACACAAGATAAGTTCATGATTTGCTTAAGGACGAAGTACATTCGTGGCCTATCATTACTAGACATGCTTCATATTCATGCTTTGATGTGATTTTTCCCTTAACCATTTTCGAGCACTTATGAGAGGATTATTAGGTTTAGGCATATGGGTATGCGTGATAGGTGCATGGTTTTAATACTAAGATCATAATATCTAGTATATAATTTCATACTTATTGTAGTTTTATGAGCAGAGGAAAATAAAAACCATGTTACCTTTACTTTTACCTTTGTATGATCAATACCCATAGCATGTGCGACTGCTTGTAGATTGTCAGAATTCATCCTTTTAGACTGGAGTTTTCTGAAAGCTTGGTATGGGAATTTCATGTACTTCTTTTATTCTGTGCTTATCTTCTTTTGTATTTGGTTCTGCAGGGTGATCATGCTGGTTTCTGAAGGTGAGATGTGAGTCTGAAAAAGAGTTCTAAAGGAGCTCTTTGACCTTCCTCCATGCCAAGGATGTTGCATATTTGTATGCAAGAAGATTCAACATTCTGTATCATAATGGAGAAAAGATGATAAGAGAAAAAGAAACCAATCAAATTTTAGAAGTACATTTATAACCTAGCATATGATCTCGTGCCTAAAAATTGAAATTGCCTTTCTTTTGATGGCTTATTGAAAAAGGTAGCATTCAGCAGTGAAAATAGGGGGATTTTTTATATGTTTGTGAGAAGAACAGATCCAACCTAACTTGCTTCAGAGATTTACTATCATTAGATGTTATAGATAAATTTCACAGTATAAGTAGATTAGACTCCCTAGTTAGGGCTCCACTCTTAAGAAGTTTCCTTCTTAGGTAATGTAGGCTTTAGATGCTAGACCGGTAAGTTGACTTAGGGTAATTCTCAAATGGACATTTGCTTGTAGTAATTATGTTTCTTTTTAATCTGGAGTTGTATCTCATAAATGCCAATAGTGACCTGTGTTTTTTTTTTTTAGATGACAAAAGTGAATTTTTCAATCAGACAAGTATAGATGAGACATTTCTCAAACAAAACCCACTGCTAGCAAGCCTGTTCAGTACTCCAGTGGGGTAGTTGTGATAATTAGTGAGATATCCCTTCCCCAAGCATAATGCCCCATTGCCAACAGGCATGTTCGGTACCCTGATGGGTTTTCCTAGTCATACCACAGACCGGTACTCACTGCCAGTAGACCTGTTCAGTATCCCGATGGGTTAGTCTCCTAAAACCTTTTTCCATCAGAGGCTTCTTGTCCATAGTCACCTATTTTGGTTTTTATTAAAGAGTGCTTTGCATGGTGACAGGGGAGGCTCGTCTAAAAACCTTTTCACAGGTTAGGATGGTATTAGGTTGGAAGGTATATGCTCTCCTTTGAATGTCTTTTAAAGATTTGTCTGAAGGAAAAATAAACTTTTTATGCACATTATTTCTTTAGAGTGATCCAGATGTATAATTTTGTTTGAGTTTGTCCATAAGAGAATGAACTAAAGTTTCCTTAGGGTACTGGCACATCCTCTTCCATAAAAGTTTTCCTAGTGTGCCTGTGGTAAAGAGTGTTCATATACTCATATGTTACTCTTTAGTAAGATAATCCAATGAATACTATTGAAGTCTGGTTAGGGTGAGATAGTTACTTGTAGGCTAATATATTTTTGTCCCTTTAATCATGCTGAAATACTGGATAAAGGCAACTTCTATTTTTTGAAGAGGATTATGGTTCTTTGAGCATTCATAGGTAAAGATTGTGTCCCTCTTTTTTTTTATTTTGTTTTTAAGCAACAAAACCAAAAGAAATTAAAATACTTCTGTTTAGCTAGCAACAGAACCAAAAGAAATTAAAATACTTCTTTTTAGCTAGCAACAAAACCAAAATAAATTAAAATACTTCCCTTTAGTTGTCAATAGAACCAAAAGAAATTATGCTTCAGGAGGGCTGCCATTTGATACTGCATTCAACTTCTTGGTTCCAGCTTAAGTGGTTGTTGCATGGCTTCGTACTTCAAATTAATTGACATAAGATTTTGAAATATGCATAGCATGCTTTGTCAATTAGGTAATGTGTCATGATAGTATTGTAGAAGGATAGACTTCTGGTGCTGGATTGGTACCAGACCAGAACAGGATTTCTGGTACCGAGGTAGAACAAAATATTGTTGATGCCTACAAACTGATTTTTAGCAAGTTTGTGAAGGATCAAATAAATTATAGAAATTTATTTACAAAAAAAATTGTGAAAGTAAAACAAAAGGAGGTAAGAATCTCTTGTTACCTTCAGCTTATTAACAAAACTTGATCCACACCTATGTACAAAAGTTTCAAATAAACCAATCAATCAATGTGGATCGGTAGGAGGGTCTCCTTCCTTACTGATAACCTGCATATCTGAATTATGTAGTATATGAGTAAGAAATTCCTCTTTTGACAGGGGTTTGTTGTAAATTCGCAACTGGTGACCATTCACAAGTAGTGGTGTCTGTTGTTCATCAATTGTCTTTATCCTGATTGAACCATTATTGTAGATAGTGTCAATTTCATAAGGTCCCATCCAATGAGTAGTTAACTTACCTTTGAAGTTCTTGAATCTGCTATCATACAGCAGGGCCCAATCTCCTTGTTGAAAATTTTTCTTTTTGAGATACTTGTCATGCCATTTTGTTCTCTGCTCTTGAATGAGGGTGGTTCTTTGAAGTGCTTCCTACCTGATTTCGTCCAACTCATTAAGCTGCAAGAGTTTTTGTTGCTGGGATTCATCCAAGTTCATGCCAACTTGTACTGCAGTCCTGAAGGTTTTGATCTGGAATTCTATGGGGAGAAGTACCTGCTTCCCATGCACCAACTCATTGGGTGTATTTCCTTTTGTATTCCTTCAGTTGATTCTATAAGCCCATAAGGCTTCTAATAATCTGTCAGTCCAATCCTTGTGGTGTAGCTGTACTATTTTGGTAAGAATGGACTCAATAACTTTGTTGGTAGATTCTACTTGTCCATTTTCCTGTGGATGGTAGGGTGTAGATTTCTTTTATTTGATTTGGTACTGTTCTGTAACAGATTTAACTAGATGAGAGGTAAATTGGGTTCCCTGATCAGTCACAATCTCTCGAGGTACACCAAATCTAGTAAAGATAACATTAAAAAGGAAGTCTACCACTGATTGTTCACTCGCAACTGGTAAAGCTTTTTCTTAGACCCATTTAGTCACATAGTCGGTGCATACAAGTATATAATTTTCTTTTTAGATGCAGTGTTAATGGGTCCTACAAAATCTAATGCCCACTTCTCAAAGGCTCAATAAATCCTTGGGCTTGAAGTGGCATTTGGTCTCGTGCAGTAGGCTTACCCATTCGTTGGCATTCATCACAATTGGATACATAGGTTTTAGTATCTCAAAAAATATGAGGCCAGTAGTAACCAGATTACAGAACTTTGTAAGCGGTCCTCTTGTCTACAAAGTATCCTCCACAAGGACCATCATGGCAAGCTTGTTGAATATCATGAATTTCATATTCCCTTACACATCTCCTGATCACCAAATCTAGTCTTGTTTTGTAGAGGCAATCATTGTGCCACATGTAATTTTCACTTAGTTGAATTACTTTCTATTTTTCTCTAGGAGACAATTTCTGAGGAATCTTCCTTGTCACAATATAGTTACCTACATCTACATACCAAGGAGTGAATGTAGAAATAGAAAATAAATTTTCATTAAGAAATTTATCTTCCACTAGTGTGTTATCTCCCAGATGAATCATTCTAGATAAGAAATCAGCCACAAGATTATCTTTACCAGGTCTATCAATAATGTTGATATTAAAATCTTGTAATAATAAGAGCCATCGTGTAACTCTAGGATTTGTTACAGGTTTTTTCATTAAAAATTTGATGGCTAAATGATCAGTGTGTACAAAAGCTTGATATCCTGTAATATAGTGTCTAAATTTATTGATAGCATGGACTGCAACAAGCAATTCTTTTTCTGTGACTGTATAATTAACTTCAGTTGGAGACAGATTTTTACTGACAAAGTAAATAGCATAGGGCATTTGATTTTATCTTTGTCCAAGAACTACCCAAAGGGTTGTGTCTAAGGCATCGGTACAGATATGAAAAGGAAGGGACCAATTTGGTCCTCTTAATACAGGGGTAGTTGAAAATTTCTGTTTTAGAATTTCAAAAGATATTTGGCATTCATCATCCCACTTAAATTAGACTTCTTTAGATAATAACTTGAATAAAGGGGTAGCTAGGCTTGTAAAATTCGGAATGAATCTTCTATAGTAGCCCGCATGTCCTAAAAAGATGTGAACTTCCTTTTGTGAGGAAGGTATTCTAATTTGTGTGATAATGTAAATCTTTGCCGAATCAACTCTCATTCCAGAACCAGAAATGTGATGTCCCAAAACAATACCTTCAGTGAGCATCATTTTTGACTTTTCATTACTTAAGGAAAGATTAGTTTCCTTACACCTAATCAAGACTTTTTCTAGACTGGTGAATGCTTCTTGGAAGTCTTGTCCATGGAATGTAAAGTCATCCATGTAGAATTCCATGCAATCATTGGTCAAGTTGGAGAAAACGGCTAGGAAAGCCCTTTGAAAAGTGGTTGGGGCATTGCAAAGTCCAAAAGGAAGCACCCTATAAGCATAGGTACCCGAAGGGCAGGTGAAAGTGGTCTTCTCCTGGTCTTTGGGTGCTATTTGTATCTGGTTGTAACCATTAAACCCATCTAGGACCGAAAAATACTTCTTTCCGGACAAGGTATCCAGCACCTGATCGATAAATGGTAAGGGAAAATAATCCCTATGGGTGGCTTTGTTCAACTCCCGGAAGTCTACACATATCCTCCACTTCCCATTTTTCTTAGGAACTATGACAAGTGGAGATACCCATTGACTATCTGAAATGGGGTATATGAGATTGGATCGAAGGAGTTTTTGCAGTTGTTCTTTTACAATATCTCTAAGGGATAGATTCATCCTTCGCTAAGGCTGTCTAACTAGTCTGATTTGGTCATTAGTGTAGATATGATGTGTGCATGTGTCAGGGTGAATGCCTTTCATGTCTGCATAATCCCATGCAAAGGCATCAAATTATCTTTAGAGCATTTCAATTACTTGTGTCTTTTGTTTTGGTTCCAAACTAGAGTTGATATACAAAGGTTTTCTTAGGCTAATCTCAACAAGTTCAGTAGTTTCTTCCTTCTCTGAGGGGGCTGGTGATAAGGTATATAATTCAGTGATATCAAGGTGCCAAGTTTGTTGAAATTCGGAACTAAAAATATGTGACAATTCTGCGAAAGACCTTGGGTATTCAATGCAATTTGTATCAGCCAAAAATAAACTTAAGACTTGTTCATCCAATTGTTCTTGTATTCCTCTTACTTGTTCAAGTGTTAACAGGGGTTTGATGCAATCTTCCTCTCCATAAGGGTTTTCTAACCAAATAGGTATTTCCTGTGCCGGTTGGGCAGGATGGAAGAGAACAAGTTTTTGGCTATGTGTGCCATTGGATATAGTCATCTCACTAGACCGATAGCTGATAAAGGCATCTGCTGTGGCTAGCCAAGGGTGGCCAAGAACCACAGGGTGTCCTGGTTTGGAGGATGATTTAGAATAGATGACTAAAAAGTCTACTGGATATTCCCAAGAAGCTAGAGTGACTGTGACATCATCTAGACTTCCTGCAGGGCCGATGACTAACTTATCTACCAACTCTATCATGGTTTGGGTTGGTCTTAATTGGTTGATTTCGAGTTTTTGCATAGTGTCAAAATGAATTACAATAATTTTTGCACCCAAATCAATGAGTGTGTTTGGTAGAGAAATACCATTAATTTCAAAAGTGACTACTGGGTTTCCAGGGTCATTATATTTGTATGTCATTCAGAAATAAATTCAAATAATTGTCCCACCACCTGAACAAGGGGAGGTTCCTTCTTCTTCCAACCTAGTTTCTTAATGCAAAGATCCATTGTGATTTTGGCATATATAGGGATATCCTTAATGGCTTGCAGCAGAGGTATTTTTATACATACATTTCATAATTCATCTTCTATATCTCTGTGCAAGGGTGGGTCAGGTTTCTTTACTAATAGTCTTTCGGGTTAGGGTGGGAGATTAACTTGTTGGGGTACTCGTACAAACTGAGAAGTGATTGGAATAGGAGGGGAGGTCTATTCTTCTACAGGGGTGGTTTGAGTGTTTTCTTCCTCAGAATGATTATCATTTTCTTCCTAAATTATTACTGCAAGATCTGATTGGTTTATAACTTTCCCTGATCGTAGTTGAATTTCATAGGTGGGAAAGGTTTGAACTTCTGTATTTTGTACAGGGTGGGTGGTTCGATTATTGGGGTTAGGGATTGGCTGGGCAGGGATTGTTGTAGGTTTCGAAGGGTTGTGGGCAGCTTGGTTTTGCTGTTGATTGGCATTTATAGGTGGTTGTTTCTGCTAGTTAGGGTTCAAGGGGGTTGTAATTTGTTGTTGTATAGGAGGTGGGAGTAAATCTTGCATTTGTCGTGGGTTGAATCCATGTAGTAATTGGGAAATTTTTGCAGGGTATTGTAGATATGTAGGGTAAGAGGGATTTTCATACATAGGTCCCCTCCAACCTTATTGCCAAGATTGAGTTTGCTGAGGTGTCCATTGTGGATAGGTCACTGGGAAAGGACCCCATTGTTGTTGTTGATATTGTGCATTAGGGTCATAAAATGTATTGGGGTTTTGGAATCTCCAAGGTCTTCTGGAAGGGTATGGTTGTTCTTGTGAGACTCCTCTTCCCCTATACATGGCTTGTAGCTCAAGCAAATTTGGACACTAAGATGTGGGGTGTTCTAGTGTACATAGACCACACATTTCTATGACATTTAATGGGCATTCTTTCTCACTGTGATTATTTCGGCATCTATGACAGAATATTGCTAAAGCAACCTCTTCTTCTTGTTTCTTTTTCAGTTTTAGAATATCTAACTGGTGACTGATTGTGCTCAAGATTTTTTTTTTAAAGTTCTCCAATAAGTTTCCTAACTCAGTTCTGGTGACAGTCCCCAAGCTTTGTTTTGTATTTCTGCTAAAAGGATCTCTTGGTCCTTTGCCTGTTTTAGCTTGTCCTCTTGAGTATCTTCTATAGTAATCTGTGATTTCTGAAAAAGGCTTTTGGTGTACATCTCCTGAACTCAACAAGTTTAAAACTTCTATGCAGTCATATCTAAGACCTTTCAAGAGTACAGTTCTTACTACAGCTGGGTCTGTGGTGAATAGTTTTGACTTCTGATAGTTGTATAACAATATTTCTAGGTAGTATTCAGGGATTTCATCTTTTGTTTGTTGCATTTTAAAAATGTCATTTTTATCATTATCCTTACAATAGTCTTGGTATTTCCATAAAAAATGTGTCTTTCATCTAATCCCAAGAGAGGATTGTATTTTATCCTAAGCTCATGAACTATCTTAAGGATGAATCTTTTATTGTAGTAGGAAATAGATTAAGTTTTTGGGCATCGTCTAAGTAGTTGTAGCTTCTACATAATATGTCAAACTCGAATAAAAATAAATCTGGATCTTCAGTTGACATACCTCTGCAAGTGGGTAATGATGATAGTGGGATATTCTTCATGCTGATGTTTATGGAAATATCCAAGATTGGAAACCCAAAAGTCTCAGTGTCTGTGGCTGCATTTCCTTCTTCTTATGCCATTATACTGATGGATGGTTCAGAAACTGGATTTTCTGTGTCTCCTAAATGTTCAACAGACTAAGCGAAAAATCACTTCCTACTGTTTGCAAGTCCGCGACAACAGCACCAAAATGTTGTGCTGCTTATATATTTCGTATAATGCACTCATTAATTCTCAATCCAGGATTTGTAATCAACAGAGTTACAAGACACCAGTAAGAAAGGTAATTCTAATGTCATGAGTATAGAGCTATTCTAAATTATGTATGCTGGAAACAAAACAAAATAGCAAACTTAAATGCACTTGGTTGTCTTTCACAGAGAGCTTATCTACTCCATTATGGCACATGCAAGTATGATATGGAGTTGGTTTGATAGATCAACTCTACTATCTGACCCAGAAAACTAACTATGCAATCAACACTTCTGAAAGGGAAATCACACATCAATCATCAATACATAGCATGGGTAGTTCAACAGTCAATATACTGAGTATGCTATGGTTCACAATGTGTTGTTGTGAACTTCACTAGTTCTCCTTCAGATATGTCTGACTACTGCTGCCAACATTCATGTCTATGAAGCAAAATCAAATTCATAAAAATAGAGCATATGCAAAAGCAGAGCAAGTAAAGATCTCTAAGCAATCATATAATGGAAATCATATTCTAAGTTGTACTGCTATCGTCTGAGAGAATTAAAGCTTCAGCAATTTAACATTTGCACTATTAAAAAGAAATGCTAATACTAATCTACGAAGATATTGACCTTTGTTGGGTGGTGGGCCCTTGCCGCTTCAACAGGTCAGCGACTGGAGTCTACAGTAATCTTCCTTTCAACCCACACATTACTCTCATTCAAATTTCAAACATAGAATCAAACTTATGCTAACAACTCAACTCACATTTAATCATAGACAATCAAGACATGGAGATAAATTACATCTTTCTATTAATATTCACTCAGAATATGTTCTGCAATATAGCACGCTGCTTCACATGCTGTAATATTATAACTTTCTCCACACTTCTACCATCCTTGCCAGGACTATTTAACAGTCTTAGTCGTGAAACACAAGGAGGTGAAATGATTTGCAAATCAGTCAATTGTTAATTTTAATTATCCGGTTAAATCTTTTAGCTTCATCCTCATGACATGAAGTGCATGAGGATGAGGCAATCAACAAACGATTCTAACATATCCTTGCTAAATAAAATAAACATCCAACAATTGTCTTGGGCGTGATCTGGACTAAACTTGGTACATTCGGCTCTCTATATTGGTACTATATCACGACAGGTAGATGGTATCAGATCATGATAGTGTGAAAATGGTGGTACCAGATCACGATAATGTGCAAATTGTGGTACCAGATCACAACAGTCCATGACTGTTGGTACTGGATCGCAACAGGTGATATTCAATACCAGATGTGCTTGGTACCAGATTCAGATTGTGGCAGTCTTGGTGCGCAAGTATCGGATAGCTGAGTTGGTATAGGAAGGCTGGATTTATCTAGAGGTCAAATATTATACATGGCAAATTGAAGCATTAGTACATGAAATGTTTAATTTCCTAGCTCAATAAACCACAAAATGCATGAATTAATCACACTTTACTTTATGACCTTATCAATGGCTAATGGTAGTGTTCTTTTCATTCACCCAAGATTAGGTAAGCCAAAAAGGTATAGATGAGGAGTATAATAGGGTAGTGGGGATGTTAATTTTGGGTCTCAACACTCTGAAAAAGGAGCTTAGCTGGACTAGCTTTAGATCAGATTTCAGATCTGATTTTCAAATCATATTTAGAAGATCAAAAGCATGCATGTGAAGATCTATATCCAAGACCCAAATGGGCACATTCCACCCTACAGGAAACAAGTGATATTGTGGGGGATACAATGGATTTGAGGAGGACAAGATCCCAATTTGAGGAGGCACCACATGCACTTACAACTACGTAAATAGTAATTCCCATGCATTTCTACATGGTTCTATATTTAGACCCTCAGGCCTATGCAAAGTTTGAAGGAAATCCTTTCTAGTAAGTAGCTATGACCGAGGAGTACAACTCACTCATTGAGAACGAGACTTGGGACTTGGTTTTTCTTCCATTAGATCGAAAATTTTTCAGATGCAAATGGGTCTATAGGATGAAGAAAACAACAAATGGACATGTGAGCAAGTACAAGGAAAGATTAGTTGCTAAAGGATTTCAACAATTCCACGGTATTGATTATGATGAGACATTTTCTCTCGTAGCAAAGATGGGATCCATGTAGTGGGCCCTCACCATTACAGTAGCTAGGGGATGGTAAGTTCACTATATGGATGTGAAGAACACCTTTCTTCATGGTGATCTCTCATAAGATATTTTCATGGAGCAACCTTAGGGGTATGTACAAAACTCTTCTCTAGTTTGTTGACTCAAAAAGTCACTTTATGGCCTCAAGCAGGATCTTAGAGAATGGTATGCTAAAATGGACTCGTTCTTACTGTATCACTCTTTCATTATATGTAAATCAGATCCCAGTGTTTATATGATGATAAATTCTATCTCTTTGTTGATCTTAGTGTTATATGTATATGATTTATTGATTACAAGTATCGCGGCCTTAGCAATTGTTGCGGTCAAATAAATTTTGTATGACAAGTTTTCTATGACTGACATGGGTCCACTTTACTTTTTCCTTGGTCTTGAAGTCAATCGGGATGCTTCCAACATCAATTTGTCTCAGACAAAGTATGCCAAGGATCTCTTTGTCAAATTCAACATGATTGATTTCAAGCCTGCAACCACACCCTTCTGATCCGAGATCAAGCTCAAGGATGGTGGGGATACACCATTGGTGGATTGAACCAAGTATAAAAAAATAGTGGGGAGACTTATTTACGTCACTAACTCCCATCCAAATCTCTCATATTTAGTGGGAACAGTTTCTAGATACATGCAGGAGTCACATGAGCTCTACTAGAAATATTTTAAGCACATCCCCATATATGTTCACGGTACCACCAGTTATGGGATTCATTATGCAAAAACTTATACATTAGATATCACGGGCTATACAGATTCAGATTAAGTTGGTGATAGCATAGATCACAATTCCACCTTTGAGTATGTTATTAATTTAGGATCTAGCCCCATCTATTGGTCAAGTAAAAATAAATCAATGATTTCTTTATCATCAAAAAAGGATGAGTACAGAGGAGTGGTCAACATTACCATTAAGACACTTTGTGTATAGAAATTCCTCACTGAGCTTGATATCCATTTTCACCATCCGATTGTTTTCTGGTGCGACAATCAGAGCACACTGAAATTTTGTAGAGACCTAGTGTAGCGACAGAGAACAAAATAAATCGAGATCCACATGCATTATGTAATTCCCCCGACCACCAACATGCCGACAAATGCCACTACGCGGAATAGAACTTAAATAGTATTATTTTAAATGAAGTTAAATGGCTTAACAGAGTAAACATATAATTATTGCTAACATACAAATTTAATGGAGTCAACAGTAAATATCATTGCAACGGACTGCATGATAATATTGCAAGCATCACATACATGCATTTTAATTGAAATTAAACACATGTGTATACTTATCTTTGAAATTGTAGTAACTTCACCAACCACGTGCAGAATTTCCACGAACCTCCCAGCCTTAGACCTCACCGCTCATCATTCTCAACAGTGGGTAACCCATGAGCTGGGACTAAGCTCCACCCAAGGTAACGGAATGCTAGAATAGGCTAAGTTTATATGAAAACTGCACAGAGAAATCAGAAGGATTCTCCCTAGAAGCCTTCTTATGCCCACTACTCATGGACTCTCATTCCCCACATGCTTGTTCTGTCTGGGAGTATACACCTTCAAAACAACAATACATCAGTGCTTCACCTCCCCTCTGGGCCTCAACAGTAGGATGGATCAGGAATTCTCAGAGCTCTGTGGCTGGTGCTGGACTCTCCCTGGGAGAGAACCACTCCCCAATAGACTCCCTCACTAGGAGAGAGTTGCTCATAGGAATGACAACCTATCTCTTCTACCATGGGCCTGGAAAACTGGTTCTTCCACCAGTACCCAATTCAATTCCCTCAAGTTCAAGATAAAAACAATGATGTCAACGTTTGGTCAACTCACAGGTGACAACAACAACAACAACTTTCGGCTAACTCATGGGTGACAACAGCAACATGAAAACGGGGAGTGTAAATAGGAAATGACAACGGGCCACTAAAACAAAGCACAGATCAGGTAGCACCCGTTTGCAGGATGCATGACAATCAATTCACGTGGAGGTCGAACACAGACTCAAAAGTTGGGATAAAGGTGTATTGGTTCCCCCAGAAAACATCACAGGCTTCAGTTTTTAGAGCTGTGTGAGGCTTAAATAACTCAGACTCAGAGATCCCTCCATTCAGACAGCGGGTGACAGAATGGAGGACTAACCCCCATCTCATCTCAATTCTTCTGCTAAATTTCATGTGCTTGGGCTGACACATGTCGCCCATGAGGCTTCATGTGCTCCATCAGCATGCGTTCCCTTGTGCACACATTTCCCTTCTAAGAAATTAGGATAAAAACATACATTTCACATAACTTTTGGAATAATAATAAATTATTATTCCTAAGGACTTAAGCCCCTAAGCTTAGCCCCTAGGCTCAACACTTAGCCTCTCTTCCCAACCTTTCATCCCTTTTTCCCTTACCCACCTTGTGGAATCTTATTCCCCCATCACTCTTTCTTCATGGTCGATCTGGACGCAACAATGTTTAATCTTTATTAATGTTCTGCATATTACATATACAAAAACAAGCTCCTGGCCTTTGACACTTAGGCTATTTTGCCTAATAAACACATAATCCCACCAACTTATCAATACTCGGCTCACCAGCCTACAAAACATGATTACAATTCATAATATAAATAGGGAACTATCGGGGGATATTACAATCCCCTCCCCTTATTTTTTCATTGTCCTCAGTGCAACTCTTTACATAGCATCAACAAGATTTCCAAAATCTTAAAAAAGATGTGAATATTTTGCCTGCATAGCATCTTCATATTCCCAAGTCGCATCCTCAAGACCGTACTAGGTCCACTAGACCTTTACAAGCCCTATGGATCGATTCCAGAGGAGTTTGTTTTTTCGGTCCAATATGCGCACAGGATGCACTTGGAGGACACCTTGTTCCACCTGAATCAAATTCCAATCAATTACATGATTAGAATCAGATATATATATTTCTTAAGCAATGAAACATGAAACACATTATGTACATTCATGGATGCAGGTAATGAAAGCATATATTCAACTGGCCCAATCATTTCTAGGATTTCAAATGGCCCACAAAATCTAGCTACCAACTTGGCACAGTTTCCCAGCTTCAGGGAACTTCTATTGAATTTTACTTTCTGGAAAACATGATCGCCTACTTTAAACTCTCTATGGATTATGTTCTTATCAGCATAATGTTTCTGCCTATCTTGGGCAACCTTTAAATTTTGCTTAATTTTTAGAATTTGTTCTTCCATTTCCTTGAGCAACTATGGCCCAAATATTGCCCTGTCAGCTGAATTATCCCATCTTACTAGAGTATTGCACTTTCTGCCATAAATTGCTTCAAATGGGCTCATCTTCAATGATACTTGACACCCATTGTTGTAGGCGAATTCTACCAAGTGCAAGTAGTCTTCCCATTTGGATGGTTTTTCCATCACATACATCCTTAGCGTGTTGTCTATTACTCTATTCACTCTCTCTATTTGCCCATAAGACTTAGGATGATAAGTTGTGCTAAAGTTCAAATTCATTCTGAATCCTTTGAACAACCCCTTCCATAAATTTGAGGTAAATTTTGGGTCTCTGTCAGACACAATTGTCTTAGGGATTCTGTGCAATCGTGTTATTTCCTTCACAAAGTTGTCAGTAACATCTATTGCCTTGTGAGTAGTCTTTAATGGAATGAAATGGGTAGCTTCCGTAAGCTTGTCCACCACCACCATAATTGAATCATGTTGCTTGCCTATCTTGGGCAATCCTGTGATGAAATCCATTGTCACTACTACCCACTTCCACTCAGGAATGGGTAAGGGTTGTAGCAACCCTGCCAGGTGCCTATGGTCAGCTTTAACTTTATGGCACTCCATACAAATAGAAATGTATTGAGAAATCTCTTTATTCATACTTGGACAAAAGTAATGGCTCTTGAATTTTTCCATAGTTTTCTGATATCCAGGGTGCCCTGCATAAGGCACATTATGCATTTCATGCAAAATAATAAGTTTCATGTCCTAGGCATTAGGTAAATAAATTTTGTTCTTGTACAGAAGTGTTCCATCAGTTTCCAATTTATAATTTTCCACTTTCTGTGGCATCTCACCTTGTCGTAGCTTTGCTACCAGCTCCATGTACTACAAATATGCATTTGTAGCTTCCAAAATTCTGCCTTTTATATCAATTTGGTACATGCTAATGGTTGTAGCATGTAATTCATGTACTCTCCTGCTGAGTGCATCAATGTTAAGGTCCTAACCTACACATAGGTAGATCAATGCATTCGGATGTAATAAAGGTCAATATTAATAAGGCCTTTCAATAAAATAGAATAAGGTGGATGTAAGAAGACCTAATAGAAGCTTCCGCTTCTAGAAGGATCTTCCTCTAGATGCTTCTCTTAATAGACATATTTAGTATAAATAAGGGTTGAGGATATGAAAACCCTAGCTTGGAGATTATTGTAACAGAGCGTTGCTCAACTGGAGGTTTCCCCCTCGAAGAGGCCTATGAACATTGCTTTCTGAACCAAAGTGTTATTTCAGTTGTTGTTCTCATATTATTTCTGTGTTATTGTGGAGATTATGCTAGTTATATTACTGTTATTCTGCCATTTCTAGCATTTTATTTCTGTTCTACGTATTTGTTATATCTGGCATCTTACAAGTGGTATCAGAGCACTTTTCTTGGCATAAATTGTGGGAATTTTTTTTCAGGGTAGAGACATATTCAGAAGTCTTTAAGCCACAAATATATGTCGCCACACACATAAACCCACGGTTGAGGGATTCATACACGCAGGAAATACAAATGTTTCTTAAGCGCACATCTGTTGGCCACCCTTGTAACCCCTATAGGTATCTCTTCGAGTGGTAGTGCATCAGACAACACCTGTGTATGGATCAGCCTAGATTTCTTGAAGCCCTCTTTAGATAAACCTATCGGTCGTCGGACTGCTATAGTGTCACTGAGAACAACACTCGGGAAGATACTCTCTAGTACCTGGGTAGTCGGGTAGTATAGCTAAGGGTACGGTCTATCCTCCTTAGTTAGTGCCCTGAGATATTGTGCCGAGTACTACTATTGGACCCTACATGTATATCAGAGAGCTATAGCACAGGGAAAACCCTTGTCTGTAGAACCCTTGAATACCTAACCCTTGGGGAACATAAACATAAACAAATTAAACCGATCAAATCTATCGCAATGCAACTGTGTTCAGGTTGCCAAGTAAACACAAATTTCTTTCTGGTTAAGAATTTGGGGATTTCATCACTGCAACATTCTTTAGACCGAAGTATAACCCCATAGCTGCAAAAAAAAAAAAAAAAAAGAAGTTTGGAAATTTTTTTAACATTATTTGATACCTATTCCATTAGATTCATCTCTTCTCCCTTATCACATTCATCCATATCATTTTTCTGCAAAAATTTCTGACCCCGCCCGCTCCCTTTTCAGTTCACCCATTCTCATGGCCCATACCCGTAGCCAAGAACTGGAGTCTCACTTCAACACCTTGCAATCTAGTTTCCTCGAGACCCAAAAAGAAGTGCAACAGCTCAGTGCTATTATTGCCTCTCGAGATACATCCATCAATACCACCATAAATGTATCCATGCAGTCCGCAATGGAGGAATTCAAACAAGAACTGACCACCCAGCTTGAATCTATCTTTGCATCACTCTGCACCAAACTAAATATCCCCACCGATGACCCTTTTCCTGACGCACATACAAAGAATGAAGGTGAAACTTCTTCCCATTCCCATACCTTTCAGCCCCATCACCTTCAATGGGACATATGCCTTTCGCGGATGGATGTAACCAAATTTGATGGCTCGGACCCCACTGGTTGGGTCACCCAAATAGAACATTATTTCTCTCTCTACAACATTACAGATGACTTGGCCAAACTCTGGTATGGTGTTCTCCATATAGATCAAGAACACTGGCAATGGTGGCAATGGAGAAAAATTTCCCATCAAGTGTATATTGCTTGGACCCAATTTGTGACTGAGCTTTATGAATGCTTTGACACTAACACCAACCATTTGGGTCATTTGACAAAATTGAAACAATCAGGAACAGTCGAAGACTTCATAGCTACATTTGAGCGGCTCGCTTTTCCAACAGAGGGCATGACTGATGCCTTCTTTCAAGAGTGTTTTATCAGTGGCCTCAAGGAGGAGATTCGGGCCCATGTCCTCATGGCTCGACCTGCGAGTTGGGTGGAGGCTACTAAAAAAGCTAAAGAAGCACAACAAATTATTTCCTCTCAAAACCGTAAGCCTTCCTTTATCCCTCACCCTAAACCAGTAAACCCCACTACTCCCTCCACCCCATTAAAGATCCAAAAATTGACCAGGGCTGAAATGGTTGAATGCCAACTCAAAGGCCTCTATTATAATTGTGATGACAAATATTTCCCGGGCCACAAATGTAAGGAACAAAAGATTTTTATGGTCATCTTTGAGGATATTCTAGAAGAGGATGTTTAAACTCCCCTTGTGCCCGAGTCACCAGAAATCACTGACATAAACCCTCCCTCCGACCCTCCCGAAGTGGAATCGATCATTTCCCTCAATGCTCTCACCAGCTTCTCTACCCCCCAAACCCTCAAGTTAATCGATTACATCAAGCACTGAAAGGTCATCATTCTAGTTGATAGTGGCAGCACCCACAATTTTATTCATTACTACATTGCCCAAGAAACCCATTGCTACATCCATGCTGTCAACAATTTCCAAATCATGATTGCCAATGGTGGTTCTATGAAATGTGGCGGGCACTGTGAAAATGTGCATTTCCAAATCGGTGACTACCACGTAAAATCTCATATGTTTGCTATTGACATGGGTGGTTGCGACATTGTGTTGGGTACAGACTGGCTAAGGACTTTGGGTCCCATTCTCAAGGATTTTAAGGACTTAACCATGCAATTCGACCAAGAAGAACACCAATATAAATTCCAAGGCATCACTACTGGTTCACTTGAGGTCATCAGTTCCCATCACATGGAAAAGCTGCTCATCAACGCTATTTTCCACTCCCTAAGGAATCCCTCCTTTTTGCAGTGTTCATGATCATTCCATTCCCCTTGTCCCAGGAAGCCTTCCCCCCAATATCCGTCCATATCGCCACCCCTTTGCACAAAAAAATGAAATTGAGAAAATGATCCAGGAACTCCTTACTGAAGGCGTCATCTGTCCTAGTACAAGCCCTTACTCGTCTCTGGTCGTCATGGTACTGAAGAAAGAAGGTTCATGGAGAATGTGTCCTAACTTCCGTGCTCTCAACAGACTGACC
>JASDQU010101406.1:43005-53425 GCA_032191745.1 Picea mariana | reverse complement strand
ATGGGGGGAAGGCTTCCTGGGACAAGGGGAATGGAATGATCATGAACACTCCCTAAGGAATCCCTCCTTTTTGCACAAAAAAATGAAATTGAGAAAATGATCCAGGAACTCCTTACTGAAGGCGTCATCTGTCCTAGTACAAGCCCTTACTCGTCTCTGGTCGTCATGGTACTGAAGAAAGAAGGTTCATGGAGAATGTGTCCTAACTTCCGTGCTCTCAACAGACTGACCATCAAAGACAAATTTCCCATTCCTGTCATTGATGACCTCCTGGATGAATTGAGTGGCACCCAATTCTTTACCAAACTTGATCTTCACTTGGGCTATCACCAGATATGTATGAAAGAGGCAGACATTCCCAAGACAATCTTTTGCACTCATGAGGGCCACTATGAGTTTTTGGTCATGCCCTTTGGCTTGTGTAACGCCCCCTCCACCTTCCAGAGCCTCATGAACCATGTCTTCCGCCCTTTCCTCCGTCATTTTGTCTTAGTTTTCTTTGATGATATCCTCATCTATAGAAAAACCTGGACAGACCATCTTACTCATGTGGATCAAGTTCTCCGCCTAATCTCTCAGCACCAAATTTTCCTGAAACAGTCTAAATGTTCTTTTGGTGCCTCAGAAGTAGAATACTTGGGTCATCTGGTGGGAAAGGATGGCGTCAGGGTGGACTTGAAAAACATTGAAGCTATGCCAGACTGGTCGCACCCAATGAATCTCAAAATATTGCGTGGATTTTTGGGCCTAATAGGGTATTATCGCAAGTTTGTTAAGAACTACGGAAAGATTACAACACCTCTCATGGCTCTCCTAAAAAAGAACTCTTTCACTTAGACTCCAGTAGCTTCTCAAGCTTTTCAAACCTTGAAGACGACCATGTGCACCACTCTGTTTCTGGCCCTTCCTGATTTCACAAAGACCTTTGTGTTGGAATGTGATGCCTCAGGGAAAGGAATCGATGCTATCCTTATGCAAGAGGGTCGACCTTTGGCCTTCAACAGCAAGCAACTATCTTAAAGGAATCTGGGCAAACCCATTTATGAAAAGGAAATGTTGGCGATTCTACATGCCATTGAGTTGTGGCGTCCTTATCTCTTGGGGCAACGCTTCCAAATTAAGACCGACCATCAAAGCCTCAAGTACTTCCTGGAACAACGCATTTCCTCCCAAGAGAAACAAAAATGGGTAACTAAGATCTTTGGATATGATTATGATATCATTTACAAGAAGGGAAAAGACAATGTCGTGGTGGATGCACTGTCCCGTAAATATGAAGATGAAGGATCCCTTTTTTCTCTTTCTTTCATTGTATCTGATTGGCTCCAAGCTATGCGCCAGGAATGGCTTCAAGATCCCAAAAGTTCGCGTCTGATCCAGCAATTGCAGACCAAGGCTCCGGCTCACCCAGGGTACTCTTGGCTCCAGGATGAGATTCAATACAAAGGCCGCTTGTATTTAAGTAAAAAATCCAAGCTCAAATCCATGGTACTTTCTGAGCTTCATGCTACACCCACAGGGAGGCACTCAGGGTTCACCAAAACATATTATAGGGTCAAACGTTCTTTTTTCTGGGATGGTATGAAACATGACATCTATAAGTTTGTCATTGAATGTGAAGTGTGTCAACGTAACAAGGGAGAAACAGTCAAATCTCTGGGCACACTCCAACCGCTTCCGATTCCCCCTACTATTTGGAAGGATATCTCTATGGACTTTATTACAGGCTTACCAAAATCGAGGAATAAATCAGTCATAATGGTGGTGGTGGATCACCTTTCCAAGTATGCTCATTTTTTCTATCTTCACCACCCATTTACTGCATCCATGGTGGCTCAAGTTTTCATGGACCAGGTCTTCAAGCTTCATGGCATGCCACACTCTATTGTTTCCGATCGTGACCCAACTTTCACAAGCAATTTTTGGAAAGAACTATTTAAGCTACAAGGCACACAATTGCATCTCAACTCATCTTATCATCCCCAAACAGATGGTCAAACAGAAGTTGTCAACAAGTGTTTGGAAACATATCTGAGGTGCTTTGCCTCTAAAAAACAACAGCAGTGGGATCAATGGTTACCCCTAGCTGAATTGTGGTACAACACTACATACCATACAACCACTTGCATGACTCCTTTTGAAGCGATATATGGAAAGAAACCACCTTCACTTCTCTCATACTTACTGGGTACCTCGAAGGTCCAGGCGGTTGAACAAACACTTACACTTCGAGAGGATATTCTTCGTACCCTTAAAGAGAACTTGGTCATGGCATAGAATCGCATGAAGCAACAAGCAGATCAAGGTCGCTCTGAACATCAATTTGTAAAGGGGATCATGTGTTTATGTGACTACAACCATATAAGCAAACTTCCCTCAAGGCTGAGCATTGTCAGAAGCTAGCGCCCAAATTTTATGGTCCTTACATAGTTCTCAAGAATGTGGGACAAGTCTCATATTAGTTATCTCTTCCTAGTCAGTTGAAGCTACATCCTGTTTTTCATGTTTCATGATTGAAGAAGGTGATTGGAACCAGGTGCCGAATTCAAACCAACCTTCTAGAGTTAGTTGAAGAAGGATCCATTTGGCTACAACCAGAAGTAGTTTTGGACTAGCGTGAGCATCTCCTGCATCAGAGAACCATCAAGGAAGTGCTAGTACAGTGGAAAGATATGACTCTAGCAGATGCCACTTGGAAACCAGCTACCATTTTGCAGCAGTTTCCACATCTCAAGCCTTGAGGACAAGGTTGTTTTTAAGGGGGTGGACATGTTAAGGTCCTAACCCACACATAGGTAGATCAATGTATTCGGATGTACTAAAGGTCAATATTAATAAGGCCTTTCAATAAAATATAATAAGGTGGATGTAAGAAGACCTAATAGAAGCTTCCACTTCTAAAAGGATCTTCCTCTAGATGCTTCTCTTAATAGACATATTTAGTATAAATAAGGGTCGAGGGTATGAAAACCCTATCTTAGAGATTATTGTAACAGAGCGCTACTCGACTAGAGGTTGCCCCCTCGAAGAGGCCTGTGAACATTGCTTTCTGAATCAAAGTGCTATTTCAGTTGTTGTTCTCATATTATTTCTGTGTTATTGTGGAGATTATGCTGGTTATATTACTGTTATTTTGCCATGTCTAGCATTTTAGTTCTATTCTGCATATTTGTTATATTTGGTATCTTACAATCAACCACTTTATTCTCCTTCCCTTTGATATGCTTGATATCAAAATCGTACTCACACATAAACTCCAACCACCTACTCTTCCTAGCATTCGAGGTTGGTTGATCAAATAGATACTTCATACTGTTATGGTCTGTCCTCAGTTCAAACCTCCTTCCCATGAGGTAATGCCTCCATTTCTTTAGAGTGTGTACTATGGATGCCAACTACAAATCATGAGTTGCATAGTTCCTTTCGTTCTCTTTCAACTTTCTATATTCATAACAAATTACGAATCCATTCTAACTGAGGACCCCTCCCAGTCCTTCTTTGCATGCATCATTTCACACCAAGAAATATTCATTTGGATCTACAATCCTCAGGATTGGAGCACTGGTTAACAATTTCTTCAATCGCTGAAATCTTTTCTCACAATATTCTGTCCACTGAAACTTCTTCTCCTTCCTTTGCAAGGAAGTGATAGGGTGAGCTATCCTCGAGAACCCTGCAAGAAACCTTCTGTAATAACCAACTAGACCCATAAAGGATCTGACTTCTATCACATTCCTTGGATCTGACTATTCTCTGATGGCCTCAATCTTCTCAGTGTCTACAACTATCCCATCCTTCGAAATAATATGCCCCAAGTAATGGATCTACTCCTGATAAAACAATCACTTGATCAACTTGGCATACAATTGGTTTTCTCTTAGCATCAACAACACCATCCTAAGATGTTGTTCATGCTCTTCCTACGACTTGGAATACACCAGAATGTCATCCAAGAAAACTATGACAAACTTGTCCAGATAGTCACTAAATACACCATTCATTAGGCACATAAAAACAACGTGTACATTTGATAGCCCAAATGACACCATTATGAACTTGTAATTACCATACCTTGTTCTAAAGGTGGTCTTGCTGATGTATTCATCCTTTATTCTTACCAAGTGATATCTTGAACTAAGATCTATCTTCGAAAATATCTTCACATCCTTCAACTGGTCAAAGAGGTCATCAATCCTCGACAGAGGATATTTATTGTTTACAGTCACTTTGTTCAATTGTCTAAAATCGATACACAATCTCAACGTTCCATCCTTCTTCTTCACGAATAGAACTAGGGCTCCCCAAGGTGACACACTTGATCATATATACCACTTCTTCATAATCTCTTCAAGCTGCAATTGCAGTTCTTTCAGCTCTGGTGTACTCATTCTGTAAGGTGCTTTTGACACTGGAGCTGCTCCAAGAATCAAGTTTACAAAGAAGTCAATATGTATTTTTGGAGGTAGTTTGGGCACCTCCTGAAACACATATTCAAACTCCTTTAGCACCACATGATATCCAATGCTTGACACCTTATCCTTAGGTGTTTTCTCCACATGGGCTGCAAATAATTGACAACCTTTCCTGAAGCACTTCTTCAGCTACATTGCTGAGATTTCTCTAACAACAACAACTCTACAAATTCCTTGGACTGTTTTTTGATTTCCTTCCTCATCCAGGCAAGTGAATGCCTTGTTACAATATTCCAGGATGGCATGGTGCTGGTCCAACCAATCCATCCCAACCAAATAGTCATAAGAACCTAAAGGAAGAATGTTCACTTCATCCTTTGTGCTTAGTCCATTCATGTCCATTGGACAAGACTTAACCAAGTCAGTGAATTTCCTTTTGGTTCTTGTAGCCAGCTACACTAACCGAGATTTTTCATGTTTTCTTCTCGACAATTGCAAACTTTCCACCACTCTAGGATCTATATAACTATGGATATCCCCTAAATCAATTAAAACAGTAAAGGCATGTTTGTTGATCATAACTTCTACTTCAATCATGTGTGATTCATATTCAACTTGCCTGTTGTCCAAGGATCGGTAGATCCTTGGCATTCTACTACCTATGTCCTCCACTGTTTTGGCTTGTTGAACATTATGGACAGCTCTCAATTTTCCATTTTTGTTGGGACAATATATGTACTTATGGTTCCCCTGACATCCCCAATGCTGAATGTGCGTCTGTCTTGGCCTTTGGTCCCCTATGTCATTCATTCTTGACTCTCTAAACGATGACTGTCCTTGAGGATTGTTCTTGAAAAAGAGAGGTTTGTTTCCCTTCTGCCTCTGTTCTTTCTTGAACTTCCTCTGGTCATCCCAATCCTTCCGAAAGGTAGGATTTTTTCTTTGTTTCTCGTATAAGCATTACACTCTTCTTATTGTTTCTTCCATGTTTTTTGGGTCATCATACTAGATCTTGTCACCACTTGGTCATATATACCACTTATTCATAATCTCTTCAAGCTGCAATTGCAGTTCTTTCAGCTCTGGTGTACTCATTCTGTAAGGTGCTTTTGACACTGGAGCTGCTCCAAGAATCAAGTTTACAAAGAAGTCAATATGTATTTTTGGAGGTAGTTTGGGCACCTCCTGAAACACATATTCAAACTCCTTTAGCACTGCATGATATCCAATGCTTGACACCTTATCCTTAGGTATTTTCTCCACATGGGCTGCAAATAATTGACAACCTTTCCTGAAGCACTTCTTCAGCTACATTGCTGAGATTTCTCTAACAACAACAACTCTACAAATTCCTTGGACTGTTTTTCAATTTCCTTCCTCATCCAGGCAAGTGAATGCCTTGTTACAATATTCTAGGATGGCATGGTGCTGGTCCAACCAATCCATCCCAACCAAATAGTCGTAAGAACCTAAAGGAAGAATGTTCAATTCATCCTTTATGCTTAGTCCATTCATGTCAACTGGACAAGACTTAACCAAGTCAGTGAATTTCCTTTTGGTTCTTGTAGCTAGCTGCACTAACCAAGATTTTTCATGTTTTCTTCTCGACAATTCCAAACTTTCCACCACTCTAGGATCTATATAACTATGGATATCCCCTGAATCAATTAAAATAGTAAAGGCATGTTTGTTGATCATACCTTCTACTTCAATCATGTGTGATTGATATTCAACTTGCTTGTTGTTCAAGGATGGGTATATCCTTGGCATTCTACTACCTATGTGCTCCACTATTTCGGCTTGTTGAACATTATGGACAGCTCTCACTTTGCCATTTTTGTGGGGACAATATCTGTACTTACTGTTCCCTTGATATCCCCAACACTGAATGTGTGTCTGTCTTGGCCTTTGTTCCCCTATGTCATCCATTCTTGACTCTGTAAATGATGACTGTCCTTGAGGATTGTTCTTGAAAAAGAGAGGTTTGTTTCCCTTCTGCCTTTGTTCTTTCTTGAACTTCCTCTGGTCATCCCAATCCTTCCGAAAGGTGGGATTTTCTCTTTGTTTCTCGTATAAGCATTACACTCTTCGTATTGTTTCTTCCATGGTTTTTGGGTCATCATACTGGATCTTGTCACCAGTGGAAGGTGGCAGTCCACTCAAATACCTTTGAATATTGACAGTTTCTTCTTTGATGAACGAAATATACTTTAGCAATTCCCAAAATCTTCATTCGTATTCATCAATGGTCATGCTGCCTAGATTGAGTTCAAAGAACTCCTTCATCTTTCTGTCATAATATCTCTTATTCAAGTATTTCTTCTCAAAATACCTCTTGAATTCTTTCCAAATGATATCTTTCTCTCTAATGTATTGCAGCTGCACTAGTTGATCCCACCACATGGATGCTTTTCCTTTCAACTAATACATCGTGATTCTTCCTTTTGCAATGAGAGGAATAATTCTGCAGTTGGAAGTATTTCCTCATACCAAGCAACCATGTTTCGGCCTCTTCCTCCTTCTTATGTTCTCCATCAAACATAGGAGGCTTAATCTTGTTCATATCTCCCTTTAGTTCATCTACTCCAGACCTCCTATGCTTTCTGATAGGAGATGAGCTAAACTATTGTGTGTTTCTTTACTGGAATGCTTTAGGGAATGACGATAATGTCTGCTAACACTCCTTGATATTATTCCCTTAGAATTCTAGTGACTCCCTATTATGCTTGAGTCACTCTCCTTATCCAACTTCTTTTTTATTCCCTCCAAACTCTTTAACAACCTTGTGTTGAATTCTCTTTGTTTTTCCTAAGCTTTTCTGAGTTTTCTTCTATCTGCTCGGCGAGTTTGGGCATCTTTTTGGAATCCTTCAATGATCTTCTTCATGTTTCCTTCCTTATCTAGCTCTTCTCCATGGCCATTGGAGTTTGATCCTTCAAATCCCAAATGAACATCCATTCCTTTTGCTTCATCCTCAAAACTAGAAGCAATTCTTGCCCTTTCCATTTCTTTTTCACTTAGTGGAAATTTTATTTGGTTATGGTTCTTGTTGAAATTTTGTATCACAATGTGCAAACAACCAGAATTTGTCAAGTCATTATCCCTTAACAAATCCCACGACATTCATAAACAATTTGATTCAAGAAAACATTTAGTTTCCATAATTTTCTGAGCTATGCTCGGCTCTATAGTGGACTCAGGCCTTAGTCCTTTTTATCTTAGTTTTTGAACCCACACGACCATGGTTTGTGACCTAACGTTAGATCTCAAGATTCTCTAATCTGAACTTTGGGGTTTTGGGATTTCGGTCCTGGAGGCTCTCACACTCGCTTCCCTCTCCAACTCTCGACTTCTGAACTTCTGACCTTTCTAGCCACCAAGCTCATAGCACAAATGTCACCAACCATAGTGGTGACACATAGTGTACTTAAGAAGTTCC
Source organism: Picea mariana (assembly GCA_032191745.1). NCBI lineage: Eukaryota > Viridiplantae > Streptophyta > Pinopsida > Pinales > Pinaceae > Picea > Picea mariana. Next base: position 45,574 of record JASDQU010101406.1, on the reverse strand, counting down.
ACGTTACCTCAGGTGATGCCATCCGGCCCCAGTGCATCTACTTTTCCTTTGGGGCTCACTGGCACGTGGCACATATCCCATGGATCCACATCCATCCAAGTGACGTCAAACCGACCCACTACTTTAGCTCTTCGGGATTTCTCGATTTCTGGCTTCGGGAGTTTGTGCATCAACACATCCCACTTCTCCCAACAACGTAATTCCTGAAATTACTCTCTTCTCTTCTGCTTGATCCAACGGATGAGATATTTTTCCCATATCTATGATGTAGATCTTCTTGGGACATCAGAGAAGATTGAGTCCAACAGAGATTGGAGTTGCAAAGGAGTGTGTATATCGCGATACACGAAGTCTCTACATCATCAAGACCATCCATCGAGAGGGACGCATGGAGAGTGATTAGCCTTTCACTGACTCATGAATTCAAAATGTTAAAGGGCAAGTTCGTGGGAATTCACAAAATGCGAAATTGTGATTAGATCACAACCATTGATCAAGAAGAGATCTGAACTGTTAATTGCCCAAGAGGAATTTTGACATTTTGGGGATTGAGAGAATGGAGGTGGAAAGTCTTTCGACCTCACGACACACAAAATCCTGACGAGATCTAAGTTCTTAGTTCGTGGGGGAATCAATATCGTCATATTGGGAGCTCCGAAATATCGACATTTTGGGAATCGAGAGAATCGGGGTGCGTGGAGGTATAAACGCCTGAAACCCGAAACCCCGAAGTCCTGAGGGAGATCCACACCATAGATTTAGAGAAAAGAGCTTGACCGTTGTATCAAGCAGAAGGGAAGATTGTAATTTCTGGAGTTCGACTGTCGGGAGAATCGGATGTGATATTGCACAAACTCCTGAAGCCCGATGTCCCGAAAAGAAAGAGTAGACATGGTGGGGTCGGATGGCGTCGCTAGTATTCTGCCATGTGGCATCTTGTGTGAGAAGGGTTAGTGGGGCCCGAAGTTACATAACGTAGTTAAGGGTTAGAGGACCCACACTAGCATTGATCATGATACATCAAGATCGACGGCCAGGAGGCATTGCGGGGACCCAAGTTGTACGGGAGATAATTCTCCAAGGTGGTTCCTCAATCCAAACCTTGGTTTCACTAAGGGGTTACATGTCAGCTTAAGGAGAATTGCAGAATGAAGGGAGTGTTACTCCAAAACCACCGTTGCATGCCCCCATAATTGGGAAAATGCTAAGTGATGTAAGGTAATGACATCACCTAAGGTGATGTGGAAGTGTTCGTGGTGTGTGGATGTGAAATCTTCTGAAGTCCTGAAGTAACGGAAGTCAAACACCTAAGGTTCCACGAGTGTCATCCTTTGGATGTTGGGTAGACGTGTACGATTGATCCGGCCTATGTCGTGAGTTAGTTAGTCCAAAATTCGGGAAGTTGTTGTGAAGTTATTTGAAACCTCCCAAAATGCAAATTCATGAAGCACCCTTTTTAATAAGTGAGTGGTAACAACCCACGATCACGTGGGTTGAGGATTAAGAGAGAAGGGGATAGAGCCCGAAGGATTGTTACAGAGCTGAGAAGAGCTCAGAAAATTCATGAAATATGAACGTTTTCTTAATTCATATTTGTTTATGAATGTTGCAGGATTTGTTAAGGAATAATGGCCTGACAAATTCTTGTTCTCTGCACATTTTGTTTGCAGAAGTTTATCTAGTTCCATAACCGAGTAGAATTTCCACTGAGTTAAAAAGAAATGGAAGAAACACAGAATGCTTCCAGTTTAGAGAACGAAGCTAGAGGGATGGATGTTCATTTGGGAGTTGAAGGGTCTAACTCCAATGGGCATGGAGAAGAGATAGATAAGGAAGGGAATATGAGGAAGATCATTGAAGGATTGCAAAAATATGCCCAAACTCGTCGAGAAGATAGCAAAAAACTCAGAAAAGCTCAGGAAAAACAAGGAGAATTCAACATAAGGTTGTTAAAGAGTTTGGAGGGAATATAAAAGAAGTTGTATAAGGAGAGTGACTCGAGCAGAACAGGGAGTCACCAGACTTCTGAGGGAAGAAGGTCAAGGAGTGTTAGCAGACATCGTCGTCGCTCCCCAAAGCATTCTGATAAGGAAGCACACAGTAGTTCAATCCCATCTCCTATCAGAAAACATAGGAGGTCTGGAGTAGATGAACTGAAGGGAGAGATGAACAATATTAAGCCTCCTACATTTGATGGAGAACATAAGAAGGAGGGAGAGGCTGAAACATGGTTTCTTGGTATGAGGAAATACTTCCAACTATAGAATTATTCCTCTCATGCAGAAGGAATAATTGCGATGTATCAACTGAAAGGAAAAGCATTCATGTGGTGGGATCATCTTGTGCAAGTGCAACACATTAGAGAGAAAGTTATCACTTGGAAGTAATTCAAGAGGTTTTTTGAGAAGAAGTATTTGACTAAAAGATACTATGATAGAAAGATGAAAGAGTTATTTGAACTCAAGCTAGGAAACATGACCATTGATGAATACAAACAAAGGTTTTTGGAATTACTGAAGTATGTTCCATTCATCAAGGATGATACTGTCAAGATTCAAAGGTATTGTTG
>JASDQU010101406.1:12868-42988 GCA_032191745.1 Picea mariana | reverse complement strand
GGGGGGGGGGTGAATCAGTTGTTATTGTACTTAAATAATTTTAAGTCTATTAAAACATTCTTAATCTTTCTTCAAGTGATCATCAATATTATACAACATATGGACAACATAAATAATGAGCATCAGTCACACATAAGATATACACAGAGACAGATTTTCATGAGGAAACCCATAAAGGGAGAAAACCTCTTCTTCTTCGAAATGATAGGCAATCTTTTAAGTTCTGTACATCATCTATAATTAAGCACAAAATCAATGTGAGGCTACTACCTCCATTTTACAAGCTCCAACTTGTTTGAGAGCACCAACTCTCTGGTTTCTCTAGCACCCACTAGAAGGAAGCACCAACTCCCTGAGTGTTCCAGCACCAACTGGATGCATAGATGATTTTAGGGGTTAAAGTTTGCAAATGGGCTAATTTTCCATGGTTTTTCCCAAAAAACGATTCGCCAATTTCCATTTTTTCTAAAACCGATTCGCCCAAATTCCATAGAATAAAAATATTTTACCTTAAAAATCGCCAAAATTTTGTAGAAAGTATATAAAATTCTTAGAAATTTGAATTTTTTTACAAAATTATCGCCAAACATTTTACATTTTGAATATTAAGGACTAGTAAGATTAGTCGATGTCTCTACTTTTTAATATAATTTTTCATCCTTAAAATCATCCATGACTGGATGGAAGCACCAAATTCCAGTTACACAGGCTCCAACTTGTATAATAGAGAACACTTGTTCTCCCTTGCACCACCCTGCCACCCTGGTTTCTCTGGCTGCAACCAGATGGAAGCTAAAACTCCCTATGTTCAAGCACCCACTTGAACCTTCGAGGACAACGATCCTCCCTAGCACCTCCCAACCACCCTGAAATATAAAACTTTGCTTTCTGTGAGTTTATTACAGTGATTCAATAGTTTTCATTTGCTTACCAGACTTATCATTGTTTAGCTATGCTTCTCTACTCTTCTTGAATCAATGTCTCCCTTCTTGTATCCTCTTCAACTTTCTGATCTTATCCTCTGCCTCAGCATGCACACCTTGGATTTATCTTCTTCTCATAGATATTCATCTTTGATATGTGCACTTTCTGCTCTCTTCCACTATTATGTTATATTCAACTTTTGTTCCTCATCTCTGTATTTTCTTTCCACTGCGCATACTGTAATTTTACCTTTCTATGGTTCAATTCATTTTTCACTCAGCATAGCCAACTTTGCACAGTCGTCTCATATCTCCTTTTATTCACACACACCTCAGAAACTGAATCACCAACTATCCAAGAACCATCATTTCATTTTGCTAACTGATTTGTAACTGAACAATTAATCATGAAGAGAAACAATAAACCTCCGATCATATTCCTTATTAACCTGCACCATTGGATTATAAATGATGGGTCTCATGCTTACTCCATATGCCCATTAGCTATCACCATGGGCCTAATCAAAATGCCTTTCGCATTTCGGCATTTCGACAATTCTTGTGATGAGATATCTTGACGCTCCATGTCATGATCCTGGAAACTCCATGTTGTGTTGCTTATATGTTTAGTATAATGCACTCATTAATTATCAATCCGGATTCATAATCAACAGAGTTACAAGGCACCAGTAAGAAAGGTAATTCTATTTTCATGAGTATAGAGCTATTCTAAATTATGTATGTTGGAAACAAAACAAAATAGAAAACTGAAATGCACTTGGTTGTCTTTCACAGAGAGGCTATCTACTCCATTATGGCACATGCAATTATGAGATGGATTTGGTTTGATAGATCAACTCTGCTATCTGACCCAGAAAACTAACTATGAAATCCACACTTCTGAAAGGGAAATCACACATCAATCATCAAGACATAGCATGGGTAGTTCAATAGTCAATATACTGAGTATGTTGTGGTTCACAATGTGTTGCTGTGAACTTCACTAGTTCTCCTTCAGATATGTCTGACTACTGCTGCCAACATTCATGTCTGTGAAGAAAAATCAAATTCATAAAAATAGACCATATGCAAAAGAAGAGAAAGTAAAGATCTCTAAGCAATCATATAATGGAAATCATATTCTAAGTTGTACTGCTATCATCTGAGAGAATTAAAGCTTCAGCTAATTTAACATTTACACTATTAAAAACAAATGCTAATACTAATCTACGAAGATGTTGACCTTTGTTGGGTGGTGGGCCCTTGCCGCTTCAACAGGTCAGTGACTGGAGTCTACAGTAAGCTTGCTTTCAACCCACACATTACTCTCATTCAAATTTCAAACATAGAATCAAACTTATGCTAACAACTCAACTCACATTTAATCATAGACAATCAATACATGGAGATAAATGATGTCTTTCTATTAATCTTCACTTAGAATATGTTCTGCAATATAACACACTGCTTCACATGCTGTAATATTCTAATTCTCTCCACACTTCCACCATCCTTGCCATGGCTATTTAATAGTCTTAGTCGTGAAACACAAGGAGGTGAAATGATTTGCAAATCAGTCAATTGTTAATTTTAATTATTTAGTTACATATTTTAGCTTCATCCTCATGACATGAAGTGCATGAGGATGAGGCAATCAACAAACTATTCTAACATAGCCTTGCTAAAGAAAATAAACATCCAACAATTTTCTTGGGCGTGATCTGGACTAAACTTGGTACATTTGGCTCTCTATATTGGTACCAGATCATGACAGTGCACAAATGGTGGCACTGGATCATGACAATGTGCAAATGGTGGTACCGGATAATGAAAGTCCATGGCCATTGGTACCGGATCACAACAGGTGAGATTCAGTACTGGATGTGCTTGGTACCGGATTCAGATAGTGGCAGTCTTGGTGTGCAAGTATCGGATAACTGAGCTGGTACAGGAAGGTTGGATTTATCTAGAGGTCAAATATTATACATGGCAAATTGAAGCATTAGTACATGAAATGTTTAATTTCCTAGCTCAATAAACCACAAAATGCATGAATTAATCACACTTTACCTTATGAACTTATCAATGGCTAATGGTAGCGCTCTTGTCATTCACCCAAGATTAGGTAAGACAAAAAGGTATAGATGAGGAGTATAATAGGGTAGTGAGGATGTTAATTTCGGGTCTCAACATTCCCCCATGCCAAAATCATTGCATGTCCTCATGCAACTGAAAACAAACCCAAAATTTCTTCAAAACTTGAGGTTGCATTCTTTACTTTGGTGGATCAATGATGTTGATGGCTGAGGCCTCTTCTTTCATCTCCCTTTTTATGACCCTAATGTATTGTAGGAGTCGTAGTACCTTCCTGAGCTTGTTAGAATTTTCTTCATGGTCATCTTGAAGTTGTTGGTTGGTTGCTTTCAATTGCTCGTTTTCCTTTTTGATATACCTATCCAATAGTTGGTATTCCTTCACTTCTTGTTTGAGTTCCTGATTTTGTTTTTGCAGTTCCCCAATCTTTTTCTTCATTTGTTCCTTTGTCAAGGTCTTTGTTGACTCCATCATTACTGGCTGGATGCATTCTCTTTCTTCGACTTCCTCCCTCATCCCACATAAGGTAATAGTGGCTTGTTCCTCGGTCAAACTAGGATGTCATCCTGGACTGATAAGTCTTCAAAAGGAGAGGTAAAATCGATTGGATCTTCCTGTGTATGAGGAATGACAATTGTTTTTCCCTTATTTTCCATGCTCCTTGTGGTTATTTTACAAGGAAGTATTGGATCAGGGGTGCTCACAGGCTTCCTTTTCTTCTTTTATATTTGTGAAATGGTGATAGGAGATTATTCTATAGATTGTTTACTTTTAGTTTCTGAGCTATGCTTCCTTTTCTTCATAGTTTTTGTCTGATGGATCTTCTCCTCAAGTACCATTGTTGAAGTCTCCTCTACTAATTTGTTTTTACCTTTTGATTCAAGAATTTTTAAATTCTTATTGAATGTGGGAGAGGACCCTGCTTATCTAGTAGCTTTTTCATATTGGCTCACTATCTTGGATGATGATGGAGTTGCCTTATCCTTCTTGCCCATTTTCTTTTGAGGTTCCTTATTTTTCTTTGGAGCATATTGGGCTTCCTCCATAGGTTTGTTTTCTATGGGAAGGTGTTGAGTGATAAGGGTTTTCCAACTAATCCTCTGCTTCCTAAGTTCATGTAAAACTAACATTTTAATGAGACCTTGATGGTAAATGGTAGTCTTCTCAGTTTTGGATAGGGATTTGACACCTCTTACCATTTTGTTCAAACTCATCCATAGAAAATATGGGAAATCAATTTCAGGGCCTCCTTCAAAGTGTAATAGAAGCCTAATATGATATATGAAGGTCACAACATACCTTCCCTGACAAGTGACAAATCGTTGAAGACTAGTAATCATTGGATGATACTCTTCCTTGATATAGTTCCTAGGGATCCCCTTTTTCCAATCAGGGTGTTGATGGTCTTCTTTCAAAAATCATTGGCACATCTCCTTATTGATTCCTACACCTTTGAAGTATTTGGCTCCTCTGTTAGGTAATTTCGTGACCTCCCTTATGGTTTCTTCATTGATTCTCAATTGCAGATTGCCTATATGTGCAATCTCTCCATCGTAACCCTAAATAAATTCGTGAGATATCTTCTCGTGCTAGCCTGTGAATTTCTCCAAAAATGGCATCCATCCTGATCTAGCATACTTCTCTCGAAATAGTTGGAATTCCTCAGTTTCTCTATAAATTTGGAAGACTGGTTCATGTCTACTTACGACTATCATTATAAGTAGTGAGAAAAGGATCGGGTTATAGCACAAAGGTTTAGTCAATTGATGAGGGTAAGGTTTTGGTACCGGAGAGGAGTAGGCTCGGAACTGGAGAAAGGTAACGATAGGGGCAATATGGTGATGGTGTCGGTAATGCGAATGGTAAGTTTTAATAAGGATGCCACAAGGAATATTTAAGACCAGATGAGGCTTATGTGAATGGCTTCGCCACCCAGATAAGCCATTTCATTTCTACCCATTAATGTAATGATGAGGACAAGACGTTGGGTGTCAAAGCATCATTTTGGGATAGGTGATTGGACTTCCGAGTGGTGAATTTGATGTTGGATCATGGTTCATGACACAAGATAAGTTCATGATTTGCTTAAGGACGAAGTACATTCGTGGCCTATCATTACTAGACATGCTTCATATTCATGCTTTGATGTGATTTTTCCCTTAACCATTCTCGAGCACTTATCAAAGGATTAATTAGGTTTAGGCATATGGGTATGCGGGATAGGTGCATGGTTTTAATACTAAGGTCATAAGATCTAGTATATAATTTCATACTTATTGTAGTTTTATGAGCAGAGGAAAATAAATACCATGTTACCTTTTCTTTTAACTTTGTATGATCAATACCCATAGCATGTGCGACTTCTTGTAGATTGTCAGAATTCATCCTTTTAGACTGGAGTTTTCTGAAAGCTTGGTACGGGAATTTCATGTACTTCTTTTATTCTGTGCTTATCTTCTTTTGTATTTGGTTTTGCAGGGTGATCATGTTGGTTTTTGAAGGTGAGATGTGAGTCCGAAAAAGAGTTCTGAAGGAGATCTTTGGCCTTCCCCCATGCCAAGGATGTTGCATATCTGTATGCAATAAGATTCAACATTCTGTATCATAATGGAGAAAACATAATAAGAGAAAAAGAAACCAATCAAATTTTAGAAGTACATTTATCACCTAGCATATGATCTCGTGCCTAAAAATTGAAATTGCCTTTCTTTTGATGGCTTATTAAAAAAGGTAGCATTCAGCAGTGAAAACAGGGGGATTTTTTATATGTTTGCAAGAAGAACAGATCCAACCTAACTTGCTTCAGATATTTACTATCATTAGATGTTATAGATAAATTTCACAGTATAAGTAGATTAGACTCCCTAGTTAGGGCTCCACTCTTAAGAAGTTTCCTTCTTAGGTAATGTAGGTTTTAGATGCCAGACCGGTAAGTTGACTTAGGGTAATTCTCAAATGGACATTTTCTTGTAGTAATTATGTTGCTTTTTAATCTGGAGTTGTATCTCATAAATGCCAATAGTGACCTGTATTTTTTTTTTTTAGATGACAAAAGTGAATTTTTCAATCAGACAAGTATAGATGAGACATTTCTCAACCAAAACCCACTGCTAGCAAGCCTGTTCAGTACTCCGGTGGGGTAGTTGTGATAATTAGTGAGAGATCCCTTCCCCAGGCAGAATGCCCCATTACCAACATGCATGTTCAGTACCCTGATGGGTTTGCCTAGTCATACCACAGACCGGTACTCACTGCCAGCAGACCTGTTTAGTATCCCGATGGGTTAGGCTCTTAAAACCTTTTTCCATCAGAGGCTTCTTGTCCATAGTCACCTATTTTGGTTTTTATTAAAGAGTTCTTTGCATGGTGATAGGGGAGGATCATCTGAAAACCTTTTCACATTGGGATGGTATTGGGTTGGAAGGTATATGCTCTCCTTTGAATGTCTTTTAAAGATTTGTCTGAAGGAAAAATAAACTTTTTATGCACATTATTTCTTTAGAGTGATATAGATGTATAATTTTGTTTGAGTTTGTCCATAAGAGAATGACCTAAAGTTTCCTTAGGGTACTGGTACATCCTCTTCCATAAAAGTTTTCCTAGTGTGCCTGTGGTAGAGAGTGTTCATATACTCATATGTTACTCTTTAGTAAGATAATTCAATGAATACTATTGAAGTCTGGTTAGGGTGAGATAGTTACTTGTAGGCTAATATATTTTTTTCCCTTTAATCATGTTGAAATACTGAATAAAGGAAACTTCTAGTTTTTGAAGCGGATTATGGTTCTTTGAGCATTCATAGGTAAAGATTGTGTCCCTCTTTTTTTTATTTTGTTTTTAAGAAACAAAACCAAAAGAAATTAAAATACTTCTGTTTAGTTAGCAACAGAACCAAAAGAAATTAAAATACTTCTTTTTAGCTAGCAACAGAACCAAAAGAAATTAAAATACTTCCCTTTAGTTGTCAACAGAACCAAAAGAAATTATTGCTTCACAAGGGCTACCATTTGATACTGCATTCGGCTTCTTGGTTCCAGCTTAAGTGGTTGTTGCATGGCTTCGTACTTCAAATTAATTGACATAAGATTTTGAAATATGCATAGCATGCTTTGTCAATTAGGTAATGTGTCATAATAGTATTGTAGAAGGACAGACTTCTGGTGCTAGATTGGTACCAGACCAGAACAGGATTTCTGGTACCAAGGTAGAACAAAATATTGTTGATTCCTACAAATTGATTTTTAGCAAGTTCGTGAAGGATCAAATAAATTATAGAAATTTATTTACAAAAAAAATTGTGGAAGTAAAACAAAAGGAGGTAAGAATCTCTTGTTACCTTCAGCTTATTAACAAAACTCGATCCACACCTATGTACAAAAGTTTCAAATAAACCAATCAATCAATGTGGATTAGTAGGAGGGTCTCCTTCCTTACTGATCACCTGCATATATGAATTATGTAGTATACGAGTAAAAAATTCTCTTTTGACAGGGGTTTGTTGTAAATTCACAACCGGTGACCATTCACAAGTAGTGGTGTCTGTTGTTCATCAATTGTCTTTATAATGATTGAACCATTAGCGTAGATAGTGTCAATTTCATAAGGTCCCATCCAACGAGTAGTTAACTTACCTTTTAAGTTCTTGAATCTGCTATCATACAGCAGGGCCCAATCTCCTTGTTGAAATTTTTTCTTTTTGAGATACTTGTCATGCCATTTTGTTCTCTGCTCTTGAATGAGGGTGGTTCTTTGAAGTGCTTCCTGCCCGATTTCATCCAAATCATTAAGTTGCAAGAGTTTTTGTTGTTGGTATTCATCCAAGTTCATGCCAACTTGTACTGCAGTCCTGAAGGTTTTGATCTGGAATTCTATGGGAGAAGCACCTGCTTCCCATACACCAAATCATAGGGTGTATGTCCTTTTGTATTCCTCCAGTTGATTCTATAAGCCCATAAGGCTTCTAATAATCTGTCAGCCCAATCCTTGTGGTGTAGCTATACTGTTTTGGTAAGAATGGACTCAATAACTTTGTTGGTAGATTGTACTTGTCCATTTGCCTGTGGATGGTAGGGTGTAGATTTCTTTTGTTTGATTTGGTACTGTTCTGTAACAGATTTAACTAGATGAGAGGTAAATTGAGTTCCCTAATCAGTCATAATCTCTCTAGGTACACCAAATCTCGTAAAGATATCATTAAAAAGGAAGTCTACCACTGATTGTTCACTTGCAACTGGTAAAGCTTTTTCTTAGACCCATTTAGTCACATAGTCGATGCATACAAGTATATAATTTTCTTTTTAGATGCAAGGTTAATGGGTCCTACATATTCTAATGCCCACTTCTCAAACGCTCAATAACTACTTGGGCTTGAAGTGGCGTTTGGTCTCATGCAGTAGGCTTACCCATTCATTGGCATTCATCACAATTGGATACATAGGTTTTAGCATCTCGGAAAATATGAGGCTAGTAGTAACCAAATTGCAGAACTTTGTAAGCGGTCCTCTTGTCTGCAAAGTGTCCTCCACAAGGACCATCATGGCAGGCTTGTAGAATATCGTAAATTTCATATTCCCTTACACATCTCCTGATCACCAAATCTAGTCCTGTTTTGTAGAGGCAATCATCGTGCCACATGTAATTTTCACTTAGTTGAATTACTTTATGTTTTTCTCTAGGAGACAATTTCTGAGGCATCTTCCCTATCACAAGATAGTTAGCTACATCTACATACCAAGGAGTGAATGTAGAAATAGCAAATAAATTTTCATTAGGAAATTTATCTTCTACTAGTGTGTTATCTCCCAGATGAATCATTCTAGATAAGAAATCAGCTACAAGATTATCTTTACCAGGTCTATCAATAATGTTGATATTAAACTCTTGTAATAACAAGAGCCCTCGTGTAACTCTAGGATTTGTTACAGGTTTTTTCATTAAAAATTTGATGGCTAAATGATCAGTGTGTACAAAAGCTTGATATCCTGTAATATAGTGTCTAAATTTATTGATAGCATGGACTGCAACTAGCAATTCTTTTTCTGTGACCGTATAATTAACTTTAGTTGGAGACAGATTTTTACTAACAAAGTAAATAACATAGGGCATTTGATTTTCTCTTTGTCCAAGAACTGCCCCAAGGGCTGTGTCTGAGGCATCGGTACAAATATGAAAAAGAAGGGACCAATTTGGTCCTCTTAATACAGGGGTAGTTGACAATTTCTTTTTTAGAATTTCAAAAGATATTTGGCATTCATCATCCCACTTAAATTTGACTTCTTTAGATAATAACTTAAATAAAGGGGTAGCTAGGCTTGTAAAATTCGGACTGAATCTTCTATAGTAGCCTGCATGTCCTAAAAAGCTGTGAACTTCCTTTTGTGAGGAAGGTATTCTAATTTGTGTGATAATGTAAATGTTTGCCGAATCAACTCTCATTCCAGAACCAGAAATGTGATGTCCCAAAACAATACCTTCAGTGAGAATCATTTTTTACTTTTCATTACTTAAGGAAAGATTAGTTTCCTTACACCTAATCAAGACTTTTTCTAGACTGGTCAATGCTTCCTGGAAGTCTTGTCCATGGACTGTAAAGTCATCCATGTAGACTTCCACACAATCATTGGTCAAGTCGGAGAAAATGGCTAGGACAACCCTTTGAAAAGTGGTTGGGGCATTATAAAGTCCAAAAGGAAGCACCCTATAAGCATAGGTACCCCAAGGGAAGGTGAAAGTGGTCTTCTCCTGGTCTTTGGGTGCTATTTGTATCTGGTTGTAACCACTAAACCCATCTAGGAATGAAAAATACTTCTTTCTGGACAAGGTATCCAACACCTGATCAATAAATGGTAAGGGAAAATAATCCCTATGGGTGGCTTTGTTCAACTCCCGGAAGTCTACACATATCCTCCACTTTCCATTTTTCTTGGGAACTATGACAAGTGGAGATACCCATTGACTACCTGAAATGGGGTATATGAGATTGGCTCGAAGGAGTTTCTGCAATTGTTCTTTTACAATATATCTAAGGGATAGATTCATCCTTCGCTAAGGCTGTCTAACTGGTCTGATTTGGTCATTAGTGTAGATATGATGTGTGCATGTGTCAGGGTGAATGCCTTTCATGTCTGCATAATCCCATGCAAAGGCATCAAATTATCTTTGGAGCATTTCAATTACTTGTGTCTTTTGTTTTGGTTCCAAACTAGAGTTGATATACAAAGGTTTTCCTGGGCTAATCTCAACAAGTTCAGTAGTTGCTTCCTTCTCTGAGGGGGCTGGTGATAAGGTATATAATTGAGTGATATTAGGGTGCCAAGTTTGTTGAAATTTGGAACTAAAAATATGTGACAATTCTGCAAAAGACCTTGGGTATTCAATGCAATTTGTATCATCCAAAAATAAACTTAAGACTTGTTCATCTGATTGTTCTTGTATTCCTCTTACTTGTTCAAGTGTTAACAGGGCTTTGATGCAATCTTCCTCTCCATAAGGGTTTTCTAACCAAATAGGTATTTCCTATGCCGGTTGGGCAGGAGGGAAGAGAACAAGTTTTTGGCTATGTGTGCCATTAGATATAGTCATCTCACCATACCGATAGCTGATAAAGGCATATGTTGTGGCTAGCCAAGGGTGGCCAAGAACCACAGGGTGTCCTGGTTTGGAGGATGATTTAGAATAGATGACTAAAAAGTCTACTGGATATTCCCAAGAAACTAGAGTGACTGTGACATCATCTAGACTTCCTGTAGGGACGATGGCTAACTTATCTGCCAACTCTATCATGGTTTGGGTTGGTCTTGACTGGTTGATTTGGATTTTTTGCATAGTGTCAAAATGAATTACAATAATTGTTGCACCCAAATCAATGAGTTTGTTTGGTAGAGAAATACCATTAATTTCAACAGTGACTACTAGGTTTCCAGGGTCATTATATTTGTATGGCATTTCAGAAATAAATTCAGATAATTGTCCCACCACCTAAACAAGGGGAGGTTCCTTCTTCTTCCAACCTAGTTTCTTAATGCAAAGATCCATTGTGATTTTGGAATATATAGGGATATCCTTAATGGCTTGCAGCAGAGGTATTTTTATACATACATTTCGTAATTCATCTTCTATATCTTTGTGCAAGGGTGGGTCAGGTTTCTTTACTAATAGTCTTTCGGGTTAGGGTGGGAGATTAACTTGTTGGGGTACTCGTACAGATTGAGAAGTGATTGGAATAGGAGGGGAGGTCTCTTCTTCTGCAGGGGAGGTTTGAGTGTTTTCTTCCTCAGAATGATTATCATTTTCTTCCTAAATTATTACTGCAAGATCTGATTGGTTTATAACTTTCCCTGATCGTAGTTGAATTTCATAGGTGGGAAAGGTTTGAACTTCTGTATTTTGTACAAGGTGGGTGGTTTGATTATTGGGGTTAGGGATTGGTTGGGCAGGGATTGTTGTAGGTTTCGAAGGGTTGTGGGCAGCTTGGTTTTGCTGTTGATTGTCATTTATAGGTTGTTGTTTCTACTGGTTAGGGTTCAAGGGGGTTGTAATTTGTTGTTGTATAGGAGGTGGGAGTAAATATTACATTTGCAGTGGGTTGAATCCAGGTAGTAATTGGGAAATTTTTGCAGGGTATTGTGGATATGTAGGGTAAGAGGGATTTTCATACATAGGTCCCCTCCAACCTTATTGCCAAGGTTGAGTTTGCTGAGGTCTCCATTGTGGATAGGTCACTGGGAAAGGACCCCATTGTTGTTGTTGATATTGTGCATTAGGGTCATAAAATGTATTGGGGTTTTGGGATCTCCAGGGTCTTCTGGAAGGTTATGGTTGTTCTTGTGAGACTCCTCTTCCCCTATACATGGCTTGTAGCTCAAGAAAATATGGACACTAAGATGTGGGGTGTTCTAGTGTACATAGACCACAAATTTCTATGACATTTAATGGGAATTCTTTCTCACTATGCTTATTTCGGCATCTATGACAGAATATTGATAAAGCAACCTCTTCTTCTTGTTTCTTTTTCAGTTTTAGAGTATCTATCTGGTTACTGATTGTGCTCAAGATTTATGTTTTAAATTTCTCCAATAAGTTTCCTAACTCTGTTCTGGTGACAGTCCCCGAGCTTTGTTTTGTATTTCTGCTAAAAGGATCTCTTGGTCCTTTGCCTGTTTTAGCTTGTCCTCTTGAGTATCTCCTATAGTAATCTGCGATTTCTAAAAAAGGCTTTTAGTGTACATCTCCTAAACTCAACAAGTTTAAAACTTCTATGCAGTCATCTCTAAGACCTTTCAAGAGTACAGTTATTACTACAGCTGGGTCTGTGGTGAATAGTTTTGACTTCTGATAGTTGTATAAGAATCTTTCTAGGTAGTCTTCAGGGCTTTCATCTTCTGTTTGTTGCATTTTAAAAATGTCATTTTTATGATTATCCTTACAATAGTCTTGGTATTTCCATAAAAATGTGTCTTTCATCTAATCCCAAGAGAGGATTGTATTTTCTCCTAAGCTCATGAACCATCTTAAGGCTTAATCTTTTATTGTAGTGGGAAAGAGATTAAGTTTTTGGGCATCATCTAAGTAGTTGTATCTTCTACATAAATGTCAAACTCGAATAAAAATAAATCTGGATCTTCAGTTGACATACCTCTGCAAGTGGGTAATGATGATAGTGGGATATTCTTCATGTTGATGTTTCTGGAAATATCCAAGATTGGAAACCAAAAGTCTCAGTGTCTGGGGCTGCATTTCCTTCTTCTTATGCCATTATACTGATGGATGGTTCAGAAAATAGATTTTCTGTGTCTCCTAAATGTTCAACAGACTCACGTTCTCCTTGCCCAAGTGTCGATTCTTTCATTTTAGGTTCTCCTTCTGGAGCCTCGCTGGATCCCCTTGAATTTTCTCTTGGTGGAATTTTTCCTGCACTAGTGTCAGTTGGATTAGTGGGGCGGGGGGGGGGTGTTTTTGGATCTTTAGAGCTTACAAATATACCCTTGTTATCTGTATATCTATGCATAAAATGGAAATTTGATTCTCAACTAAATTGAAATCCTAATTCTATGTAGAAAGTAAGAAGGCAACCTGGCCTCGGAGAACCCCACTCTAGTGGCCACGTGGCTCTTCACTCATGTATTAAACATTTTATCCTCCTCCCTCGAGCAGCCTTTAAAAATTTATGCAAACAATCTAAGATAAAAATCACTTCCTACCGTTTGCAAGTCCCCGACAACAATGCTAAAATGTTGTGTTGCTTATATTTTTCGTATAATGCACTCATTAATTATCAATATGGGATTTGTAATCAATAGAGTTACAAGACACCAGTAAGAAAGGTAATTCTAATGTCATGAGTATAGAGCTATTCTAAATTATGTATGCTGGAAACAAAACAAAATAGCAAACTGAAATGCACTTGGTTGTCTTTCACAGAGAGGCTATCTACTCCATTATGGCACATGCAAGTATGATATGGAGTTGGTTTGATAGATCAACTCTACTATCTGACCTAGAAAACTAACTATGCAATCCACACTTCTGAAAGGGAAATCACACATCAATCATCAATACATAGCATGGGTAGTTCAACAGTCAATATACTGAGTATGCTATGGTTCACAATGTGTTGTCGTGAACTTCACTAGTTCTCCTTCAGATATGTCTGACTACTGCTACCAACATTCATGTCTATGAAGCAAAATCAAATTCATAAAAATAGAGCATATGCAAAAGCAGAGCAAGTAAAGATCTCTAAGCAATCATATAATGGAAATCATATTCTAAGTTGTATTGCTATCATCTGAGAGAATTAAAGCTTCAACTAATTTAACATTTACACTATTAAAAACAAATGCTAATACTAATCTACGAAGATGCTGACCTTTGTTGGGTGGTGGGCCCTTTTTGCTTCAACAAGTCAGTGACTGGAGTCTACAGTAAGCTTCCTTTCAACCCACACATTACTCTCATTGAAATTTCAAACATAGAATCAAACTTATGCTAACAACTCAACTCACATTTAATCATAGACAATCAAGACATGGAGATAAATGCCGTCTTTCTATTAATATTCACTTAGAATATGTTCTGCAATATAGCACGTTGCTTCACATGCTATAATATTCTAATTCTCTCCACACTTCCACCATCCTTGCCACGACTATTTAACAGTCTTAGTCGTGAAACACAAGGAGGTGAAATGATTTGCAAATCAGTCAATTGTTAATTTTAATTATTCAGTTAAATCTTTTAGCTTCATCCTCATGACATGAAGTGCATGAGGATGAGGCAATCAACAAATGATTCTAACATAGCCTTGCTAAATAAAATAAACATCCAACAATTGTCTTGGGCGTGATATGGACTAAACTTGGTACATTCGGCTCTCTTTATTGGTACCGTATCACGACAGGTAGATGGTATTGAATCCCGATAGTGCGCAAATGGTGGTACCGGATCACGATGATGTGAAAATTGTCTTGCCGGATCACGATAGTCCACGACTGTTGGTACTGGATCGCAATAGGTGAGATTCAGTATCGAATGTGCTTGGTACCGGATTCGTATAGTGGAAGTCTTGGTGCGCAAGTACCGGATAGCTGAGATGGTACAGGAAGGCTGGATTTATCTAGAGGTCAAATATTATACATGGCAAATTGAAGCATTAGTACATGAAATGTTTAATTTCCTAGCTCAATAAACCACAAAATGCATGAATTAATCACACTTTACCTTATGACCTTATCAATGGCTAATGGTAGAGTTCTTGTCATTCACCCAAGCTTAGGTAAGCCAAAAAAGTATAGATGAGGAGTATAATAGGGTAGTGGGGATGTTAATTTCGGGTCTCAACACTCCGAAAAAGGAGCTTAGCTGCACTAGCTTCGATCATTTCGACATTTCATGATTTCGCATGTCGCGAATTCCTATTGCAAGGCATCTCCACCCTCCAAGTCACGATCTCTGAAATGGAGTTTAGTTGTTAGTGCCTTTCGCAATTTTGTATTTCGGCATTTCACGATTTCGCATGTCGCGAATTTCTGTTGCGAGGCATCTCAACTCTCCAAGTCACGATCTTCGAAATGGAGTTTAGTTGTTAGCACCTTTCACAATTTCGCATTTTGGTATTTTGGCATTCCTGTGGTGAAGTGTTTCGACACTCCAACTCTTGGTATCTGAAACTTCAAAATGGAGTCAGATCAACGGTTCGGTATTTTGACGTTTCACATTTTGGTGTTTCAGCATTTCTGTGATGAATTCTTTCGACACTTCCAACTCTCGGTATCCGAAACTCCGAAATGGAGTTAGATAAACGGTTCGATATTTCGACGTTTTGGCATTTATTTGATGAAGTGTTTCGACACTTCCAACTCTCGGTATCTGAAACTCCGAAATAGATTTTAGCTTATGATACCCGAAATGGAGTTTAGCTTCTGATCTTGCCATGCGATCATCATTGTGTTGTTGGTCGTGATCTTTTCCATCAATGACAAACATGCATACTCTACCTCTGTCTGAAAACATGCCAACAATATCCCCCTTTGCCATTGATGGAAACCCCTTGAAGAACATCCAATTATACCACTGTAGCATCTTTGAAATTACCACACTTTTTCCCCCTTTGACATCAATGTCAAAGAAGAGACACGCTCCCCCTGAGTTGTTGCAGTACATACTCCCCCTCTCAACTATAAGCAACTTAGAAATACTACAGATATTCAATAAGTAATCCCCCTGACCAGGTGAACATATTAGACGAAAGAAGTTATAACCCCCAACTTTTGACGAAGATATCCAAAAGGGGTCGCTGCTAACAGCTTAGTAAAGATATCAACTATATGTTCTGTGGAAGGAATATAATTCACCTGAAAAATTCTATTTGTAACTTGTTCTCTAAGAAAATGGTATTTTATTAGTATGTTATTAGATTTTGAATGAAGTACAAGATTCTTAGAGAGACTAATGGCACTGGTATTATCACAGTGAAGTGAAATGGGATCAGTGTAAGTTACCTTCAAATCTACAAGAGTTTGAATCATCCATAAAATCTGAGTGCATCAAGTAGCAACAGCAATGTACTCTTCTTCTGTAGTTGATAAGGAAATAGATCCTTTTTTTTTACTAAGCCATGCTACTAATGAGTCACCCAAGAAGAATGCTCCTCCATTGATGCTTTTTCTCTCATCAACACAGTTTTCCCAATCTGCATCTGAATAAGCAGTTAACTCAAAATTCTGATTTCTGGGATACCACATACCATAATTCATTGTTCCCTTCAAGTATTTGAATATCCTTGTGACAGCTACCAAGTGACTCTGTTTAGGAGCTGACTGATAACGACCTACCATTCCAACAGCTTGCATTATATCAGAATGGGATGTTGTGATGTACAGAAGACTCCTATCATTGATCGATATGTCCTTTGATCAACATTGGGTGACATATCATCTTTACTGAGCTTGAAACCAACCACCATAGGTGTACTAATAGGAGAGGAATCCTCCATCTGAAATTTCTTCAACATCTCTTTCAAATATTTTTCTTGAGATATAAAAATTCCTGCAGAACTCTGTTTTACTTGTAAGCCAAGAAAATATGATAGTTCTCCTATCAAGGACATCTCAAACTCTATTTGCATAGAGTTAGAAAACCACTGGACAGATGATTCATTAGCACAACCAAAAATAATATTATCAACATAAACCAAAACAACTAATAAATTATCACCTTCAGACTTAATGTAGAGATTGTTGTCAACAGTACCTTTCTTGAACCCTTTGTCTTGTAAACAATTGTCCAGTTTATAATACCAAGCTCTTGGTGCTCTTTTCAGTCCATATAAGGCCTTCTTTAGCTTGCAAACATAATTAGGATTATCTGTCAATGAGAATCCTTCAGGTTGCTCCATATATACTTCTTCCTCTAGATCTCCATTAAGAAAATCTGACTTAACATCCATCTGATACACTTTAAAGTTCTTATGGCATGAATATGCAAGGAACATTTTGATGGACTCCTATCTTGCCACTGGTGCAAAGGTTTCATCAAACTCCTGACCTTCAACTTGTGCATACCCTTTACAGACAAATCTGGCTTTATTTCTAAAAACTTGTCCTTTTTCATTCATTTTATTTTTGAACACCCATTTGGAACCTATTACAATCTTATCTTCAAGTCTAGGGACAAGCTCCCAAGTATTTTTCTTCTCAATCTGATCAAGCTCTTCATTCATTGATCTAATCCAATCATCATGTTGGTTGGCTTCATAAAAAAATTTAGGTTCAGTCATAGATAAAAAAACAACATGAGATTGTTCTGAGTCTTTAATCAATTTCCTTCTTGTCTGAACTCCTTTATTTATATCTCCAATTATTTGATTTTCAAGATGATTCTTTCTAACAATTCTGAGAGGTTATTTTGCTTCTTTCTGCTGATTTGTGTCATCCTGAGTATTCGTATCTTCATCTAATTCATATTCTTCCCTTTCTGATCCTTGGACCTATTCATCTTCATCTTCAACTATATCTTCTATGCTTGGTTCAACACTGCTTACATTTCTGACCGGGATTTCTTCATCAACTTTTATGTCTATACAATCAACCAGTTTATGCAGTCTCTTATTGTAACATCTGTACCCTTTACTGTTTGTATCATAACCCAAGAAGATACCTTCATCATCCCTATCATCATATTTGCCAATATTTTCATCATTGTTCTTGATATAACATTTACTCCCAAAGACTTTAAAATGCTTGATTGAAGCAGGTCTTCCAAACCATAGTTCACAAGGAGTCTTGTCACTGTGTGGCCTGAGATGAGCTTTGTTAAGGATATGAACAACTGTATGAATTTCTTATACCCAATATGTTTGAGGTATGTTCCCTTCATTCATCATTGATCTTGCCATTTGATGTACTGATCTATTATGCCTCTCAACAACTCCATTTTGTTGTGGAGTTCTTGGAATTGTGTACTATCTTTTGATCCCATGTTTATCACAGAACTCTTTGAAGTTCCATGAACTCAACTCTCCTCCTATATCAGACCTTACTACCTTTAATATTTTTCCTGTTTGATTCTCAGTCAGAGCCTTAAACACTTTGAATTTTTCAAATGCTTCAGATTTTTCCTTCAAAAAGGCAACCCATGTTAGTCTAGAATAATCATCAATAATCAACATAAAATAATTTTCTTTTCTTGTACGTTGTTTCCTTGATGGTTCACATAAATCCATATGTACTAACTGGAGAGGTTTTTCTGTTGAAGATTTTTTTAAAATTTGAATTGAGTGCAAGTAAGCTTTCCTATCTGGCAGGGTTTACAAACAGTGTCATATGGCTTTGATATCTTTGGAAGATCTTTTACTGCCCCATTGTTTCAAATCTTGATTATATGATCAAAATTTAGGTGTCAAAGTCTCCTATGCCACAACCAACTGTCATCATACTTCCTTAAGTGACATTCTTTTTTTTCTTCTTTTAACACATAGACATTGTTTTCTGTTCTTATCCCTTTTGCAACTAGTTGTCCTGAATTCACAAATTTTATTCTACAGTCTTTAGAGATAAAAATGACTTCACATCCTTGGTCACAGACTTGACTGAAACTAAGCAGATTATGTTTCAGACCTTCTACAAACAACACATCTTGAGCTTTCCCTTTTCCATTACTCAAACTTACCATTCCTTTACCTTTTATTTTTCCTGGTGCATCATTTCCAAAAGTTANTCAAATCTGGCTTGTAATTCCTTAAGCGACAATCTGTAGTTTTATGTCCATAGTTATGACAGATGTAACATTCTGGTTCACTAAATAGAAGATCATAGCGATTTTTATGCTCATAACTATTGTTATGTTTAACCTGCGTCCTTTTCCCAGTCATTGCATGATTTATATTCTGAGGTTGTTTGTTGCTTGGTTGTCTCTATCTTTGTTGTGGAAGATGGTTATTCGTTGAATATCTTGATTGTTCATATCTAAATCTTAAAGAACAGTTTATAGCTTTGTGACCAAAATTAGAGCAGAAAAAAAAATAACCATAGAAAAAACCTTTATACCTTGAAAAAGTCTATCTTCTTTGAGGAGGTCGATTTATTTCATGCCGATAATCTCTCTGATCTACAGATTCGATTCTGGTACTTTTTCTTTCATTCCTTCTTGGTGGCTGATTTTCTTTCTTTGTTTCTGCAAAGTGACTATTGTCAATGTTTGAGGATTTGACAAACTTGATAGGTTCTGTATTACTTGGATGATCACTACTTGATCCTTCTTCATACCCCAATTCATCTTTCAACTTTGGGTTTCTTTGCTGATTTAGAATGGAGGCTAATCCTTCCGAGGCTTTAATACTTGGAAAATTTTGGTGATACAATCCCTTAAACTTATCCATTTATTTTCTAGTTTTTACTATCTATTCTTCTAAGGCTTCACACCTTGCTTTGTTCTTTGACAACTGTTTTTTCAGTATGTCTTCTATTTTCTTTGCCTCTTCTAACTCCACTTTTAGTAGAGAAAAGTTTTCATCAGGTTTTTTACCATTCATTTTAAACTGCTTCAACAACTGTTTTTGTTTTCTCTTCTTACATTTGAGTCTGTCAATTTCTTCCAAAGAACTGATTAATTCACCTTCCATATCCACCACATCTTCATCATCATCCATTTCACCTCCTGTGCGTTCATCATCAAGATCTCACATAGCCATAAGCATAAAATCATTCACTTTGTCTTCACATGATGAATCACGATCTATGTCTTCTGAGGAATTGTCATTATTTGCACACAAACTTTTCTTCTTACTATATTTCTTGAATTTGTACTTCTTTTCATCATCAGATTTCTGGTCCTTTTTCTGATGGGGACACTTAGATGAAAAATGACCTATCTTACCAAAATTAAAACATTTGAAGGGAAGCTTGCCTTGATATTTTCCTGATCCTTTCTTTAACCTTCTCATAAATTTTGCCTCAATATCATCTAAATTTGAATCAGAATTCTTGTCTGCCTTAAAAGATGCTTCTCTAGTAATGGATTTATCTTTGTTGATTCTCATTTCATATGCAGTTAAAGTTCCTAGGAGTTGATCAATGGACAGAGTTTTAAGATCATTTAGTTCTTCTATTGCAGAGACTTTTGGATTAAATTTATCAAGCAAAGATCTTAAAATCTTCTGAACTAAAATTGTTTCTTCAAACTTCTCACCAAGACCCTTCTTGGCATTCAAAAGTTCTTCAACTCTTAAAAATACTTGCTAATTGTCTCATCTTCATTCATCTTTAGTTTTTCAAACTTCAACCTAAATGTTTGAAGTTTGGCATCTTTTAATTTCTAATTTCCTTCGTAGTTACTAATAAGTTTATCCTACATTTCTTTGGCAGTTTGAAGATGCATCACGTTTACAAACTCGGATTCTGCAAGTCCATTCAAGATAGCATTCATTCCCTTAGCATTAAAGATAAATTCTAACTTATCATCCTTGGAAGCTAGCACAACAGGCTTTATGTATCTAGTCTCTACTACATCCCAAACATCAACACCCAAGGCCATTAGGTATGTTCTCATTCTAACCTTTCAAAAGGAAAAAATTGTTCCATCAAACATAGGAGGCTTACTGGATGAAGTCCCTTCATGACTTGTCATGTTTAAGCTTATAGATCTACCTTTAAATAAAAGGAACCCTCTCTGATACCAATTGTTGAAATTACTAAGACAACTGAGAGGCGGGGGGGGGTGAATCAGTTGTTATTGTGCTTAAACAATTTTAAGTCTATTAAAACTTTCTTAATATTTCTTCAAGTGATCATCAATATTATACAACATATGGACAACATAAATAATGAGCATCAATCACACATAAGATATACACAGAGACAGATTTTCATGAGGAAACCCATAAAGGGAGAAAACCTCTTCTTCTTCAAAATGATAGGCAGTCTTTTAAGTTATGTACATCATCTATAATTGAGCACCAACTCAATGTGAGGCTACTACCTCTGTTTTACAAGCTCCAAATTGTTTCAGAGTACCAACTCTCTGGTTTCTCTAGCACCCACTAGAATGAAGCACCAACTCCCTAAGTGTTCCAGCACAACCTGGATGGAAGCACCAACTTCCAGTTACACAGGCTCCAACCTGTATAACAGAGAACACTTTTTCTCCCTTGCACCACCTTGGCACCCTAGTTTCTCTGGATACAACCAGATGGAAGCTACAACTCCCTGTGTTCAAGCACCCACTTGAACCTCTAAGGACAACATTCCTCCCTAGCACCTCCCAACCACCCTGAAATATAAAACTTTGCTTTCTGTGAATTCATTACTATGATTCAATAGTTTTCATTTTCTTAACAGGCTTATCACTGCTCAGCTATGCCACTCTTCTCTATATGCATATATGTCTCCCATCTTTCATCCTCTTTAGCTTTCTGATCTTATCCTTTGTCTCAGCATGCACACCTTGGATTTATCTTATTCTCACAGATATGCATCTTTGATATGTGCACTTTCTGCTCTCTTCCACTATTATGTTATATTTATCTTATGTTCCTCATCTCTGTGTTTTCTTTCCACTGCACATACTGTAATTTTACATTTCTACAATTCAATTCATTTTTCACTTAACACAACCAAATTTTCACAGTCGTCTCGTATCTCCTTTTATTCACACATGCCTTGGCAACTAAATCACCAACTGTCCAAGAACCATGATTCTGTTCTACTAATTGAATTGTAACTGAATAGTTAATCATGAAGAGAAACAATAACCCTTTGATCATATTCCTAATTAACCTGGACCGTTGGATTATAAATGATGGGTCTCGCGCTTACTCCATATGCCCACTGGCTATGACCATGGGCCTAATCAAAATGCCTTTCGCATTTCGGCATTTCGGCAATTCTTGTGATGAGATATCTTGACGCTCCATCTCGCGATCCCTGAAACTCTAAAAAAGGAGCTTATCTGGACTAGCTTCGATCATTTTGGCATTTCGCATTTCAAAATTTCACAATTTCACATGTCGCGAATTCCTATTGTGAGGCATCTCGACTCTCCAAGTCGCTATCTCTGAAATGGAGTTTAGTTGTTAGCGCCTTTTGCAATTTCGTATTTCAGCATTTTGTGATTTTGCATGTCATGAATTTCTGTTACGAGGCATCTTGAATCTCCAAGTCGTGA
Source organism: Picea mariana (assembly GCA_032191745.1). Lineage (NCBI taxonomy): Eukaryota > Viridiplantae > Streptophyta > Pinopsida > Pinales > Pinaceae > Picea > Picea mariana. Next base: position 20,813 of record JASDQU010101406.1, on the reverse strand, counting down.
TATTCGAAATGGAGTTTAGTTGTTAGCACCTTTCACAATTTCACATTTCAGCATTTTGGCATTTCGACATTCCTATGGTGAAGTGTTTCGACACTCTAACTCTCGGTATCTGGAACTCTGAAATGGAGTCAGATCAACGGTCTGGTATTTCGACGTTTTGTCATTTCTATGATGAAGTGTTTCGACACTTCCAACTCTTGGTATCTGAAACTCCAAAATTGAGTCAGATCAATGGTCTGGTATTTCAACATTTCGACATTTCTGTGATGAAGTGTTTCGACACTTCCAACTCCCAGTATTCGAAACTTTGAAATAGAGTTTAGCTTCTGATACCAGGAATGGATTTTAGCTTTTGATCTTGCCATGCGATCATCGTTGTGTTGATGGTCATGATATTTTCCATCAATGAAAAACATGCATACTCTGCCTCTATCTGAAAACATGCCAATAGGTATCTGAGTGGACTACCACCTTCCATTCGGGACAAGATCCATTATGATGACCCAAAAACTATGGAAGAAACGATAAGAAGAGTGAAATGCTTATATGAGAAGCAAAGAGAGGAGCCTACTTTCCGGAAGGCTTGGGAAGACAAGAAGAAATTCAAGATGGATAAGAGGAAGAAGGGAACTAAGCCACCCTTTTTCAGAAATAGTCCTCAAGGACAACAATATTTTAGAGAGCCCAGGAAGGTTGAAGTAGGTGGGAAAATGACAATACCTCCACCTATGGAATGTTGGGGTTGTAAAGAAAGCCATAGGTACAAAGATTTCCCCCACAAAAATGATAAAGTGAGAGTTTTCCACAATGTACAGCAGGCTAAAAAGGTGGAGGACATGGGTGATAGAATGCCAAGGATCTACGCAGCCCTGGACAACAAGCAAGATGAATATCAATCACAAATGATTGAAGTGTAATGTATGATTAACAACCAACCATTTACTATTTTAATTGATTCAGGCACTATCCATAGTTATATAGATCCTAGAGTGGTGGAAAGTTTGCAATTGTCGAGAAGAAAACATGAAATTTTTTGGTTAGTGCAGTTGGCTACAAGAACCAAGAGGAAGGTCATTGAGTTGGTTATGTCATGTCCTGTGGACATGAATGGACTGAACACAAAAGATGAATTCAATGTTTTTCCTTTAGGTTCTTATGATTGTCTAATGGGGATGGACTAGTTGGACCAACACCATGCCATCTTGGACTATCCTAATAAGGCATTCACTTTCCTGGATGAGGAAAACAATTGGAGAATAGTCCAAGGAATTTCCAGAGCTGTTGCTATCAGAGAAATCTCAGTAATGCAGCTAAAGAAGTGCTTCAGGAAAGGTTGTCAATTATTTGCATCCCACTTGGAGGAAGCACCTGAGGATAAGGTGTCAAAGATCAAAGACCATGTGGTACTAAAGGAGTTTGAGGATATATTCCAGGAGGTACCAAGACTACCTCCGAAAAGAGATATAGACTTCTCTATAAACTTAATTCCTAGAGAAGCTCCAGTGTCGAAAACTCCTTACAGAATGAGTACGTCGGAGCTGAAAGAACTGCAACTGTAGCTTGAATAGCTTATGAAGAATAGGTATATATGCCCAAGTGTGTCACCTTGGCATGCCCAGGTCCTATTCATGAATAAGAAGGATGGGACACTGAGATTGTGTATCAATTTCAGACAATTGAACAAAGTAATTGTAAAGAACAAATATCCTCTGCCGAGGATTGATGACCTCTTCAATCAATTAAAGGATGCGAAGATATTTTTGAAGATAGACCCCAGGTCAGGATATCACCAGGTAAGAATAAAGGATGAAGAGATCAGCAATACCACCTTTAGAACAAGGAATGGTCATTATGAGTTCACAATGGTGTCATTTGGGTTGTCAAACGCACCCGATGTTTTTATGTGCCTAATGAATGGTGTATTCAGGGACTATCTGGACAAGTTTGTCATAGTTTTCCTAGATGACATTCTGGTGTATTGCAAGTCAGAGGAAGAGAATGAGTAGCATCTGAGGATGGTGTTGTAGGTGCTAAGAGAGCACCAACTGTATGCCAAGTTGAGCAAGTGCTCATTTTATCAGGAGTAGATCCATTACCTGGGGCATATTATTTCGAAGGATGGGATAGTTGTAGACCCTGAGAAGATTGAGGCCATCAGAGAATAGTCAGTTCCAAGGAATGTGAGAGAAGTCAGATCCTTTATGGGTCTAGCTGGTTATTACATAAGGTTTATCGCAGGGTTCTCAAGGATATCTCACCTTATCAATTCCTTGCAAAGGAAGGAGAAGAAGTTTTAGTGGATAGAAGATTGTGAGAAAATATTTCAGCAATTGAAGAAACTGTTAACCAGTGCTCCAATCCTGAGGATTGTAGATCCAAACGAAAATATCGTGGTGTGTATTGATGCATGCAAAGAAGGAATGGGAGGGGTCCTCAGTCAGAATGGATTCGTAATTTTTTATGAATCCAGAAAGTTGAAAGAGCACGAAAGAAACTATGCAACTCATGATTTGGAGTTGGCATCCATAGTAAACACTCTAAATAAATGGAGGCATTACCTCATGGGAAGGAGGTTCAAAATGAGGATAGACCATAATAGTATGAAGTATCTGTTTGATCATCCAACCTTGAATTCTAGGCATAGTAGGTGGATAGAGTTTCTGTGTGACTATGATTTTGATATCAAGCATATCAAAGGGAAGGAGAATAAAGTGGTCGATGCACTCAGTAGGAGAGTACACGAATTACATGCTACAACCATTAGAATGTACCGAAATAATATAAAAGGCAGAATTTTGGAAGCTGCAAATGTAGATTTGCAGTACATGGAGATGGTAGCAAAGATACAACAAGGTGATATGCCATAGAAAGTGGAAAATTGTAAATTGAAAACTGATGGAACACTTCTATACAAGAACAAAATTTATGTACCTAATGTCCAGGACATGAAACTTATGGTTTTTCATGAAATGCATAATGTGCCTTATGCAGGGCACCTTGGATATCACAAAATTGTGGCAGCAGTAAAGAGCCATTACTTTTGGCCAGGTATGAAGAAAGATATTGTTCAATACATCGCTAGATGTATGGAGTGCCAGAAGGTTAAAGATGAGCATAGGCACCCGACAAGGTTGTTGCAACCCTTACCCATTCCTTAGTGGAAGTGGGAAGTAGTGACAATGGATTTCATCACAGGATTTCCTAGAATAGGCAAGCAACATGATTCAATTATGGTGGTGGTGGATAAGCTTACGAAATCTGTCCATTTCATTTTGTTAAAGACTACTCACAAGTCAATAGATGTTGTCGATGTATTTATGAAGGAGGTGGCACAATTGCATGGAATTCCCAAGATAATTGTGTCCGATAGGGACCTGAAATTCACCTCGAATTTCTGGAAAGGGTTAGGAATGAATTTGAACTTCAGTACAACTTATCATCCTGAGTCTAATGGACAGACAAAGAGGGTGAACATAGTAATAGAATACATGCTAAGAATGTATGTGATGGAAAAAACATCGAAATGGAAAGACTACCTGCACTTGGTAGAATTCGCCTACAACAATGGGTATCAAGAATCATTGAAGATGAGCCCATTTGAAGCACTTTATGGAAGAAAGTGCAATAATCCAGTAAGCTGGGATAATCCAGCTTACAGGGAAGTAGTTGGGCCAGAGTTTCTCAAGGAAATGAAATAACAAATGATAAAAAATAAGCAGAATTTAAAGGCTTCCCAAGACAGGCAGAAACATTATGTTGATAAGAATAGAATCCAATGAGAGTTTAAAGTGGTCGATCATGTTTTCCTAAAATTGAAAGCCAATAGAAGTTCCCTGAAGCTGGGAAACTGCACCAAGTTGGCAGCTAGATTTTGTGGGCCATTTGAAATCCTAGAAAGGATTGGGCCAGTTGCATATATGCTTGCATTACCTGCATCCATGAATGTACATAATGCGTTTCATGTTTCATTGCTTAAGAAATATATATCTTATGTTAATCATGTAATTGTTTGGAATTTGATTCAGGTGGAACAAGAAGGTGTCCTGCAAGTGCATCATGTGCGCATAATTGACCGAAAAAACAAACAACTCCGGAATCGATCCATAGGGATTGTAAAGGTCCAATGGACCTGGTACTATCCTAAAGACGCGACTTGGGAACATGAAGATGATATGCAGGTAGAATATCCACATCTTTTTGAAGATTTTCGAAATCTTGTGGATGTTATGTAAAGAGTTGCATTGAGGGCAATGAAAAAATAAGGGGAGGGTATTGTAATATCCTGCGATAGTGATCTAGTTATATTATGAATCGTAATCATGTTTTGTAGGATGGTGATACAAGTATTGATAAGCTAGTGGACTTGTGTGTTTATTAGGCCGGAGAGCCTAAGTGTCAAAGGCCAAGAGCCTGTTTTTGTATATGTAATATGAAAATCATTAATAAATATTAAATATCATTGTGTGCAGACTGACCACAAAGAAAGAGTGATAGGGGACTAAGATTCCACAAGGTGGGTAAGGGAAAAGGGGATGAAAGGTTGGGAAGAGAGGCTAAGTGTTGAGCCTAGGGGCTTAAGTCATTAGGAATAATAATTTATTATTATTCCAAAAGTTATGTGAAATGTATGTTTTTATCCTAAGTTCTTGGAAGGGAAACATGTGCACAAGGGAGCACATACTGATGGAGTGTATGCAGCCTCGTGAGTGACATGTGTCAGCCTAGGAACATGCAATTTAGAGGAAGAATTGAGCTAAGATGGGGGTTAGTCCTCCATTATGTCGCCCGTTGTCTGAACAGAGGGATCTCTGCGTCTGAGTTCTGTAAGCCTCACATAGCTCTAAAAACCGAAGCCTGTGATGTTTTTTGGGGGAACCAATACACCTTTATCCGAACTGTTGAGTCTGTGTTCGACCTCTATGTGAATTTCTTGTCACGCATCCTACAAAAGGGTGCTAATTGATCTTTGTTTTGTTTTAGTGGCCTGTTGTCATTTCCTATTTACACTCCCCATTTTCCTATTGTTGCTTTCACTCGTGAGTTAGCAGAAAGTTGTTGTTGTTTTTGTCACCTATGAGTTGACCAAACATTGATGTCATTGTTGTTATCTTGAAATTGTAGGAATTGAATTGGGTATTGGTGGAAGAACTGAGTTGTCAGGCCCATGGTAGAAGAGACATGTTTTCAGGCCTGTGAGAAACTCTCTCCAGATGAGGGAGTCTTCTGGGGAGTGGTTCTCTCCCAGGGAGAGTCCAACACCAGCCACTGAGCTCTAAGAATTCTTGATCCGGCTTGTTGCTGAGGCCCAGAGGGGAGTTGAAGCACTGATGGACTGTGCTTGTGACGGTGTATAATCCTGGGTAGAACAGGCATGTGGGGAATGAGATTCCGTGAGTAGTGGGTGTAAGAAAGATGCTGGGGAGAATCCTTCTAATTTGTCTATGAAATTTTCCTATAACCTCAGCCTAGTCTAGCATTCCCTTACCTTGGGTGGAGCTTAGTCCCAGCTCAGGGGTGACCCACTATTGAGCGTGATGAGAAGTGAGGTCTAAGGTTGGGAGGTTCATACCAAGAAACCATGTTTGGGTCTCTTCCTCCTTCTTATGTTCTCCATCAAATGTAGGAGGCTTAATCTTGTTCATATCTCCCTTTAGTTCATCTACTCTAGACCTCCTATGCTTTCTGATAGGATATGGGTTTGAACTACTGTGTGCTTCCTTACCATAATGCTTTGGGGAGTGACGACGATGTCTACTAACACTCCTTGATATTCTTCCCTCAGAATTCTGGTGACTCCCTATTCTGCTTGAGTCACTCTCCTTATCCAACTTATTTTCTATTACCTCCAAACTCTTTAACAACCTTATGTTTAATTCTCCTTGTTTTTCCTGAGATTTTATGAGTTTTCTACTATCTTCTCGGTGAGTTTGGGCATCTTTTTGCAATCCTTCAATGATCTTCCTCATGTTTCCTTCCTTATCTATCTCTTCTCCATGGCCATTGGATTTTGATCCTTCAACTCCCAAATGAAAATCAATTCCTTTTTCTTCATCCTCGGTACTGGAAGCAGTCCTTTCCCTTTCCATTTATTTCACACTCAGTGGAAATTATCTTCGGTTCTGGTGCTTGTTGAACTTCTGCATCACAACGTGCATACAAACGAGATTTGTTAGGTCATTATTCCTTAACAAATCCCACAACATTCATAAAAAACTTGATTCAAGAAAACCTCCAGTTTCCATGAATTTTCTGAGCTTTGCTTGACTCTGTAGTGCACTCAAGCCTTAGTACTTTTCCTCTCAGTTTCCAAACCCACGTGACCATGGTTCTAGACCAAGTGTTATATCTCAAGGTTCTATAATTGGAACATTGGGGTTTCAGGTTTTGGGGTTTCAGGATTTCGGTCCTGGAGGCTCTCACACTCGCTTCCCTCTCCAACTCTTGAATTATGAACTTCCAACCTTTCTAGCCACTGGTCTCACAACAAAGCTATCACCAACCATGGTGGTGACACGTGGTGTACTTAACAAGGTCCACATTATCTCAGGTGACGCCATATGGCCCCACTGCATCTAATTTTCCTTCGAGGCCCACTGGCACGTGGCATACATCCCATGGATCCACATCCATCCAAGTGACATCAACCTGAACCACTACTTCAACTCTTTAGGATTTCATGATTTCAGGCTTCAGGAGTTCATGCATCATCAAATCCCACTTCTCCTGACAACCGAATTCCTGAAATTAATCTCTGCTCTTCTGCTCGATCCAACGGATGGGATCTTTTTCCCATAGCTACGGTGTATATATTCTCGAGACTTCAAAGTTTAAGTTTTTGGGGGTTTATATAGTATGCATTTAAATGAATTTAAATGGATTAACAAAGTAAACATATAATTACTGCTAACATACAGAATAAATGGGATCAACAGTAAATATCATTTCAATGGAATACATGATAACATTGCAATCATCACAGACATGCATTTTAATTGAAATTAAACACATTTATATACTTATCCTTGAAACTGTAGTAAATCCACCAACCACGTGCAAACTTTCCACGAACCTCCCATCCTTAGACCTCACTTCTCATCATTCTCAACAGTGGGTCACCCTTGAGCTAGGACTAAGCTCCACCCAATGTAAGGGAATGCTAGACTAGGTTGAGGTTACAGGAAACCTGCACAGAGAAAACATAAGGATTCTCCACAAAAGCCTTCTTATGCCCATGTAATGTCCCCCACCTCTTAGAGAGGTGATGAGGAGACTCAGTGGCCTAGGCACCCCCACTAGGTCATAGTCTCACACTGAGGGGGGAAAATTCAAGAAGTTAAAAGTTATATTTTTAAGTTGACTTAAGAAAGGAAAAGGATAAAGGAGTAAAAGATAACTCAACAGAAGAATAGAAGATTAACCCTGGGAGTTAACCTAACTCTGTTACAGGTATGAAATAACTGAGAGGGGGGGGGTGAATCAGTTATTTTAAATTATTAACCATTTCTCTCATTTTTACCTTCGAATCATTAATCTTAGTGGCAGCAAGTCTTTACTGTGAAAACCAGTGTTGTAAACATAAAGCATATATCATAAAGAACAGAAATCACACACACAACATTCATTCACAATTATGAGACACAGATTTTTTCAAGAGGAAACCCAACCCGGGAAAAAACCTCGTCTTCTTAAGATGTTCAGCAAGCACCAACTTCGTTACAACTCATCTTTTATGAGCACCAACTCATAGAGGCTACAACCTCTGATTGCCAGCACCAACTGGCTGAGAGTACCAACTCCCACAGAATCCCAACACCCACTGGGTGGAAGCACCGACTTCCTTTTTACTTCAGCACCAACTGAGTGAAGGCACCAACCTTCAGATTCTACAAGCACCCACTTGCAGAGAAAGAGACATACGTCTCCCTAGCACCACCCTACCACCCTA
>JASDQU010101406.1:0-12768 GCA_032191745.1 Picea mariana | reverse complement strand
AGCGTTCTCCCTGATTTTCTGAACCGGCTCTTTACTTACCTCCTCTATGCGTGCCACATCATCTAACGCTGTGTTCCAGCATCTGCGTTCCAGTAGTCGTGTTTCAGCAGTCGTGTTTCAGCATCTATGTTTCAGCATGTTTCACTTTTGTGTTGCAGCATCTGTGTTTGCTTCCTACAGTCGTGTTTCAGCATTCGTGTTCCAACAGTCGTGTTTCAGCATCTACGTTTCAACATGTTTCACTTTTGTGTTGCAGCATCTGTGTTCGCTTCCAAAAGTCGTGTTTCAGCATTCGTGTTGCAGCAGTCGTGTTTCAGCATTCGTGTTCCAGCATTCATGTTTCAGCATCTGTGTTCGCATTGGTGTTGTGTTCGTATAAACAAACTTGATCATCTGCGTCATTCTTCTGTTATAGCCATCAAATGACAACCTTAACCATCTGCGTTAGCTTCTGTGTTCCAGCGCTGTTTCAGCACTGTTTTTCAGCGTCTGTGTTTGCATTTGTGTTGCAACAGTTCGCATTTGTGTTGCGGCAGTTTACATTTGTATTGCAGTGTGTTTCAGCATCTGTTCTTCATAAACAATCGATTGCCATCAATGACAACCTTGATCATCTTCGTCATCTCTGTTGTAGCCATATTTCCAACAAACTCAATAGAGAATTAAAAGGAAAAGTATAAGTAAGAGGTTGGGGTGCACCTATTATGCATTCTGATTTTTGGTATATTTCCTGTTAGTGCTCTTGAGCATTCAGTTTGGGGGTTTGTTGTACAAACCCTTGTGAGCAACTCAGTGGTGAAATATCCACTCACCTTGTTCCACAGCTTGGTCTTGGGGATGAAATATTCCTCCACACCATTCTGTTCTCAGCATATCTCGTTCTAGAGCTTTAGCAGACAGCAGGGCCGTATTATTGGGGAATTTCCAGCAAGGGCGCACCATACCATTAAGGAGGGTTCGATTTAGCTATTCAGGAGGGTGCAACTCCCTTAGAAGATTTCACAGTTGGAGAGGTTCACCTTGTACATTGGGCTTGAAACTTCAGAAGGAGGATCCCACTGCCCTGATCTATTACTTGACCACGTTTGGGCTCATTTGGAGCATTCTTCCATCGGGCCGAATTACTGAGGGCTTCTGTCTCCACTTGGAGCGTGGCACTCTTTGGATGAAGGGTTTGACATTCAGATCTGCTTGATACTGGTATCCATTACTTATTCAGCCTTTAGAGGCTTCTTTTGTATTTACGGGAGCATTTTGTAGTAGCTCATATCCATTTTTTGTACGGCCATCTGAGGTTTATGCCAGATCGGCCATCTATTGTATTGATCCTACATTGCTTATAATAAAAGGGTCAGATCTTTGCTTGTGCTTCTATATCTTCAATGTATGATAATATTCATGTGTTGAATGAGTCTTTTATGAACTTAATAACTCAATAAACATTGACACATCCACAAACCAGTGGTAGTTAGTGATTCCAAACCAGAATTTGGCTTGGGATCATTACAACCCACTACTCACGAACTCTCATTCCCCACATGCATGTTCCACCTGGGCATATACACCTTTATAAGTTTAGTCCATCGATGCTTCACCTCTCCTCTGGGCCTCGACAATAGGCCAGATCAGGAATTCTCAGAGCTCTGTGGTTGGTGTTGGACTCTCCCAAGGAGAGAACCACTCCCCAGTAGACTCCCTCACTTGGAGAGAGTTGCTCATAGGCTTGAAAACCTATCTCTTCTACCAGGGACCTGACAACCCATTTCTTCCACCAGTGCCCAATTCAATTCCTGCAAGTTCAAGATAACAACAAAGGCGTCAATGTTTGGTCAAGTCATAGGTGACAGTAACAACAACAACTTTCGGCTAACTCACGGGTGACAACAACAACACGAAAATGGGGAGTGTAAGAAGGAAATGGCAACAAGTCAGTAAAACGCAACACGAATCAGGTAGCACCCATTTGCAGGATGTGTGACAAGAAATTCACGCAGAGGTTGAACACATACTCAACAATTTGGATAAATGTGCATTGGTTCTCCCAGAAAACATCACAGGCTTCAATTTTTAGAGTTGCGTGAGGCTTACAGAAATTATACGCAGAGATCCCTTCGTTCAGACAGCGGGTGACATAATGGAGGACTAACCCCCATCTCAGCTCAATTATTCCACTAAATTTCATGTGCCTGGGCCGACACATGTTGCCCATGAGTCTACATGCGCTCCATCAGCATTCATTCCCTTGTGCACACATTTCCCTTCCAGGAACTTAGGATAAAAATATACATTTCACATAACTTTTGGAATAATAATAAATTATTATTCCTAAGGAATTAATCCCCTAATCTTATCCCCTAGGCTCAACACTTAGCCTCTCTTCCCAACCTTTCAACCCCTTTTCCCTTACCCACCTTGTGTAAGCTTAGTCCCCCATCACTCTTTCTTCGTGGTCGGTCTACACGCAACGATGTTTAATCTTTATTAATGTTCTGCATATTACATATACAAAAATAGGCTCCTAGACTTTGACACTTAGGCTCTCCAGCCTAATAAACACATAAGCCCACCAGCTTATCAATACTTAGCTCACCAACCTACAAAACATTATTACAATTCATAATATAATTGGGGCACTACCGGGGGATATTACACATTACATCATATAGGTTATTCATAATAGGATCATTGAATTGCAACACTATCCTTCATCTAAACAGACTTATGTCATCTTCACCAATACTTTCTTCAAGAAAAAATTCCACTTTATGCATGTCTGTCTTGGAGTGAAGGAGACAACTTCCAAGAAAATGTCTTTCTTTTTCAGCAGTGTACTTTAACGGGGGTTTTCCCATGAGGCTTTCCCTCTTTCCTATTTTTCAATGTTCATTCATTATATCCATTGTAAAATGGGTACCTAACATGACTTCTTCTCAGGACCCATTCTTCATTTACTCCCTAGTAGTGTTCAAGGGGGGTGTTGGAGATATTACACACCCACCTAGTATTTATTCTCCTAGGTTGATTAGTCTATGTTGAGGGTACCCCTGGCCAGAGATGTTGAATATTGTGTTGTCATTGATGTCAAAGGTAGACATGACTATGACAATGGTTGGTGTGATTAATATCACAGACAAGGGGACACTATGAATTTCTCTGCAAATTGATGAGCCTTCTATGTAGATAGTTGTCATTGACATTAAAAAGAATATTAAGGAAGTTTCTAGGAAATAAACAAAGGAAGCAGAGAAGTTAAATGGATTTCAAGTTGTAGGAAGTATGCAGAAATACACAAAAATTATATCTCTGAGTTATATGAACGTCTATGTGTTTTTGAAGAACCCCTTTGTGTGAAAAACAAACCAAATAATGTTATGACTTGTGTTGATGGAATTCTATGTGTTTACCCTGTGAATGAATGCAAGAGGAACACCATCAAGAAGATGAATCAATACTTGCAATAATCTTGTGCATATAAATAGTAGAAGTACATTCCTTTGTGTGTTGATTGAGTTTTGTTGAGATCATTTCTTTCTTTCTTGTTTTCCTTCCACATTCTATCTTCCCAACTAATTTTTTTTCATTTCTTTTCCCTCTTCTACACCTCCTCTTATTTCTGTTTTTTTTTTTTCCTTTCTTCTCTCCCTTTCTGGTTACTATACTTATTCATATTTTAGTGGTTGGCGGGTTCATGGGTTGGTAGGTTCGCGGACCTTAATCTCCATCCACTTGCTCATGTCATAAGTCTGCTACTACACTAGCCATTTTTCAATTGCACGGGTTCGCATGTTCAAGCCCTCATCCTCCAAGTTCCTTCACCTTCACTTTTCACCCCAAGTTCCATGATCTACATTTTGACCATCATCTTTGTCGTGGGTGTTGAGCTCAAAAGTACTTTATTCCTTTTGCATGCAAGTTCGACCGACCACCTTTCTACACCTAGTATATTTTATATCATCCATAACCACGGGTTTGCAGGTTCACAGGTTCATGAAAATTTTCATGTTCAAACTCTCTCTCATCCATCCCTGCCATTTTGTTGTTTTTCCCAATACACATCAAGTGGTTTTTAATGCTAACAATTGTTGTGTAGGCTTTGAAACGATCGTCATTAATGGTGAAAGGCTCAAGGAATTACTCATTAAATTTCATTAAATATTCATTTTCCAAGGGATTAAATTAACATTATCTCTTCGAAAAGATTTATTTGAGGTTATTATCCAACTAAAGAAATAGTCTCATCAACCTATGGAAACATCATATAAACAAAATTTTTGTAGTGATACTCTAAATATATTTGGTCGTGAAGACCATAAATTCCAGTGGTCAAGAGAATATTCATATTATTCCTCTCCTCCTGCAGAAAGGCATCTGGAATCACTCGTGCTGGATGCATTCTTGAGGTTTTTGATTGTAAAGAACTTGTTGCTTGGTGTGTGGAAAAGTATGTGTCAAGTCAAAGAATTATACAGCTCCAAGAACATTCTCTGATTTCTCTTTCACCTCAAGTTTTTCGCAATATGTTAAAGCTTCCAGAGCCGACTCTTACTTTCAAAGGTGAAGATTGTAGAGAATTATTGAAGGAACATAACAATGGGCTTGACCTCCTGCCGGAATATTTGGAGAATCCTGCATCTATATCAGGAGACATAACCAGAATCTAGGTTGAGTCTTTTAAAAACCCTTATCGACAAATTGCATGGCTATTTACCAGGTTGACAGGTCAAGAAAACACTGCTTCTATCTCTCACATGATTTTATATATTCTGTATTTTACAGTGCAAGAACAACCCATTTTTTATTGGGGAAAACTCATTTCTATCGAAATATCATCCTGATTACCACACTATAAAAAAGACCAAAAATTATTTATGGCCTCTTATCAAATATTTTATATTGTCCATTATGTCAACTCCCAAACTTAACCATAAGTAAGAAGGTGAATTGTGAAATAGATCTAGTTACCTTTTGGTATCAGGCACTATGGAGACATAACATCCCTCTATTTTTATTTGAATTTTATAATAATTTTGTTTCATTCTTCAAAAGGATGTTGTTGGGTGAAAACAATTCAAGGATATCTGACCAAGGTACCATATTTTTAGAGAAAAAAGGAACAATAGAACAAATGGAGAATCATAGTGTCATAAGAATATTTTGCTAGAAAGAGAATTCTTCTTTTCTCCCATATCATGTATCTGAAAAACTATTTATTACAGAGGTGGCAAGGAAATATAACTTTTGGCTACATTTTTTCCATGAAAAAAGGAAAAATCAATTTATTCCACTGCCATGGAATATTGGAGAGTTCATGTTCAGAAATATAAATAAAATTGACAAATTTGCAAATCATTTCAACAATGTGAATTTAAAGTATGTTGAAAATATCAAAGCTTTTGATCTGAACAAAATATTTGTGGGACATATGCTTTCCGTGGGTTCCAATAACTCTTTAATTCAAACTATCTTGAATGAATAAGAAAAGGGTAACAACCAAAGCATTCATGTACACGATGTTGGCAATCTAGAAACATTACTTAGCAATAATGATTTTTATAAGCAAAGGGGAAAAGGTCCTAGTGAAAGAAGTGCTCAATCTCTAGTTGTTACTACCAAGAATACTACATCCAGGAGAAATGCTCCAACGTCCCACCTAGTTAAAAAGGTTGTCAACATTAGTTCTAGTGGAGGGGGAGAGAAGAATCCTCCCCCTGGGAAAATTGGAAGTTTACACAAGCTCCCCCATGAGACATAAAAGGAAAAAATTAGTAAAAGAGGAAGAAGATAATCTTATTGAAAATGACATCCAAAGATTTTATTTGGAGGATATTGAACCAAAAATAAATATTGAAAAAATATTTCTTGCAATAGAACAGCCGAAAAATATGGCTCAGTAAAATAATTTATTGGAAGTCGTTGGAAATGAGACCTTTAGTGAAGAAGAATCCTTCACTTTTCAAAGTGTTGTTTTTTATAAAGATTCTAAAAATTTGATTGTAGAAAGAAGTGACCATAAGAATAAAAAGGGAAAGTATCGCTCATAGGTCGACCTAAAGGACATGCGACTGTCCCAGATTTCCAAAATCCTTAGGGTAATCGAGGATGTGCATGATGATTCCATTGATGGTTTAGAAGCTGAAAATGCAAAATTAAAGGAGAAGATCATAGAATTGGAAATTGCCTTTATGCCTCTTCCAATCATATCTAGTCCTTTGACAATGGTTAAACCAACTACACCTGGTATTAAATTAAAAGGATCTTCTAGTTTACTCACAGTGGTCCGAAGTTATGTATAGAAAAACATTAAAAAGAGAATGTCACTGATAATAGAAGCATGGGAGGTATCAAAAAATATTGTTTCTTTTAGTTCAAGGGAACATGATTTTCATGAATATCTCCAAGCTGATTTAAAAAATGAAGAAGGATTCTACACAAATGTTGTTTTTCCATTTGGGATAAAAAATTTAATCACATAATTGAAAAGGAGAGAAAAGGATCTTCCTTCTCCAAGTCGAATTTAATAGTTGAATTCTTGTTGGAAAAAAAAGATCAAGAATTTGAATAACATTGTCAAAACATGCAGGGAATCCATAGTGAAAAGAGAAGAATTATTCAAAAGACTCACAGAGATAGATCTGGAAGGAAGCACTGATGAGGTGCAAGATCCTAAATTAATTCTCAATTCAATGTTTATGACAAGGAACAATTTGATGAACAAGTCAAGATATTAAAGGGGTTATCGGCTGAAATTTTTTATGGCATAATTGAATATAATGAAGAAGAGATAGATAATTGGTTGGTTGATTATTCTATGAAAAATCAATATATTGAGGAGGAAATACATGGAATTTCTCATGACTTAAGAGATTTGGAAGGTGAATTATTTAATATCAAAATCATGCATGAAATAAATGTTGCACCAATAAAAAATTACATTGAAGATTGGTTTAAAAAGACAAATGATAAATTAACGAAAGAAGGCCAAGAAACAACAGTTGAGATGGTTCCTATAACTGTCAATGAGGGAAATAAAAGGACAACAACAAGAAATTAAACAAGAGAGAGACCATCATAGTCTTTCTACTCTGTCATCGCCCACCATCTTCTCTCCACAACTTAATTCTTGTTTATATTTTCTTTATGGTCCACGGGAGCCGCAATCCCAATCCTATGGACTAATGCATTTAAATTTCATAGCTTTGTAACAGACTTTATATTTCTCAGAAATCCCAAGAGAACTGATTCGGGATCAGTTTTGGCGGTGTTTTATAACTCTGCGTTTTGATTATAAAATATTTGAGATTGATCTATCATTTTCTTTATTTGAGATCCACATGTGTTTACTCTGTTAAATTTCTCTTTTGCGTGTGGACCATTTTCTTATATTTTTATGTGATAAGAAATCTTTATTTTAACTATGATGGATGTGAGGAAATTTTTCTTATCTTTTCAAATATGTGATGTGTGAGGCTCTCGGTCACCTCTCAGGAATTCTCTTTAAATAAAACAAAATATTTTGTTTTCTACAACCTTCATATTTCTTTAATATCACAATGGACTTTCTCAAACTCCTATATTATTTTGAAAATCCAGAATTCCAAGAGTATCTTGAAACAAATAGGAGTACCACATCTATAAAAATGTAGGGGGATTTGCATCCTCGTGAGGTTTTTGTTTCGATCCTAATGGATTCAAGTGTCAACATTTTTGGTGACCATACTGGGGATCAACTGAAAATTTGAAATCTGGCTTAACATCTTTTGAAAGATACATGACTTTCCCCCAGGATGATCAACCCCACCTAGAAATTGTATTGAATAGTCAAAAAAGCATCTTTCATCATCTATCTAATTTGGTAATAATAATAGCCGAGAGCAGGGAAAAATTGGAAAGATCTTGGCAGACATTGGTCCAAGAAGAAGAAAGAGAAATCCTCCATAGATAGAGGAGAGACGAGAGAAAAGACCAAAGGAACGAAAGACAAGCTTGAAGAGAATAAGGACGAGGTTAGAGTTGAAGGTGGATGAATAAAAGGGACATATTACCATAAGTAAAAGAAAGAAACTTTGTATTCTAAGAAGTGGAAAATATATTTTTGAAATATCTCTAAACATGGCAAGAACAAATAAACAATCACGAGAAGAAACATGAAGATAAACTCATGGAGAAAGAAAAGGAGGTGGAGGAGGTGGTGGAAGAAATCAATAAGACCTAATATTTGGAAATCAAAGAAGATTAAGATATTCCCCCTTAAATCTATAGGTGAGCAACATGAACTCCATGTTCTCCCTAAGGGTACTTTGAAATAATTTTCCGAAGACAGAACAATTGATGCCAAAAGACACCTTAATTTATTTCTTGATGTTTGTGATTTTCATCGTGTTGAATATGATGATGTGAATGTAAGGTTATTTATTCAAACCTTATCAGGACGAGCCTAGGAATGGAATACAACATTACCCACTAGGTCAATTGGTTCATTTAGCGACCTTGAAGCCATGTTCTTGATTATGTTTGCTCCCCCAATTGCATATCATACCCTTCTCACTATTTTCACCCAGATTGATATGAGGAAGAATGAGAGAATACGATATTTTAATCTCAAGTTCAATAAAACTCCGAGTAAGGTTCCATAATATAAAAGACCTAATGAACCAATCATACTTTGTTGTTATAAGAATGTGATGCCCCCAAATGTAAAATATGCTCTCAGAACATCTCATATGGATACCTTGGAGGAAGCAATGATTAAGACCACTAAGATGGAATAAATTATGATTGAGATAGGTTCTAACCCTGATGTTGTCTTGGGAAAAGTACAGAGGTAGCTGGGAAGCCTAAATATTGATGATCAAAGATCCCCTAGCTCAAGAAATAATGAAGAGTAGAAGTTGTGACCAATCCAAAATGAAACCATAGGAGGATGATTTTTAAGGGAACCATACTAGATGTGAAGGTAGACCCTGTTGCAGCACAAGAAACTAATCAAAGAATTGAGATTGCACAAACGAATAGAACCATTAGGAAAATGAAAAATGATATTTCAATATTAATAAGGGGTGATCATTATGTAGCAAATCCGAGAATACTAGTCCAAGAGAAAAGAAGGAACCCTCCCCAAGAAAATAGAGTGAAGTTTGAAAACAATGATAATCAATCAAGACAAAGGATTCCCAGGAAACCAATCCCAAATGCATTTATTCTAGATGATATATATGATGATCAAATGGTTGATCAAGGAAATGATTATTTACCTAAGGAAAGTATTGAAACTATATAGACGGACATATGTGAGATGCCCATGTATATATTTGAAGAAGGCGACAATGACCCTGACTCGCAAGAGAATGTTTCCCAGACACGAGCGTTTGTAAATAAATCCAAAAATAAAGATGATTCTGAAAAAGAAAAGTTCAATGAGAAAGAGGCAAATAAAAAATGTTATAGATAGAACCGTAAGCAAGAAGAAACACCTGGTATCAAACCCTCTCCAGATGAAATACAATTTTGAAGAGGACTTGAGTAAGTTGAGGATAACTCTTCCTTTCATAGAAGTGGTAAAGATACCTCAATAAAGGGAAAATATTTTGATATTGTTGGATGATCCATCTGGATTAATGGAAGTTGTTGTTATAAGTCCAAAACAAAGTCAGAACACATCAATCATCAAATTGAGAGGTAAAATACCACATTTTTATATTTTAATTGAGAATCATGATGTTGCACTTCATAATTGTTTAGTTGACATTGGCACGACCAATAATATTTTTTCACTGGAGGTCATGGAGGAATTGGGCATGCGTTGTACCAAATATTATGAAATGAGTGAAAGAATATATGCAATTGATTCCAAAAAAGTGACAGCTTATGGAGAAATCAAGTATTTTTATGCTTGGATCACGATGGCTCCCCATATTTTTACAGTGTTCAATATTGTGGTGGTAGACCTTCCTCTTGTGTATGGAGTTGTCTTAGGAAGATATTGGTCGTCCATGATCGGGGGATACATAATGAATGATGGAAGTTGCATGATGATTCCAGATAAAAAGGAGCAATGATTAAGGTACCTTGTGAACCTAGGAGGGTGTTTCACTTCAAAAAGAAGGATAATGAAATAATGTAAGATTATATATATGTTGGGATCAGAAACTATGTTATCCCAGACATGGAGAAGGTTGAAGACATGGATCAAATTGAAGATATGGAGAACCAAAAGCATCAGTTTGAATGTTATTGGAGGATTTCATTTGATGGAGCTTTCTCAAGTTCCGGAAGTGGATTTGGAATCATCCTTATAAACCCAAGAAATATTATCCATCCACATGCTATCAAACTTGAATTTGCATGCACCAATAATGAGTCAGAATACAAATCTTTGATTGAAGGAATGATTCTTGCATGAGAAATGAAGATAGAAAATCTAATTGTGAAAGGTGACTCCAAGTTGGTAATAAATAAAGTTACCCATAGATATAAGATTAAAAAGGAAAGACTCAAATTATATTTCAAAAGAGTTAATGAATTTATGGAAGTCTTCATCTCTTTCAACATTTCTTTCGTCCCAAGGGACAAAAATCAGAAGGAAGATTCATTAGCTTTGGTGGCCTCATTGTCAAACCCAGACTATGTTCGGAGAAAAACATATTTTCAAGTAAATATAATATTCCAACCTTCTATACCTGATAATCATGAGTATTTACAAGTATTTGAGAATGATAAAGAATTGGAAAAATGTTTGACGAATAATGATGGAGATGAGGGTAATCACATAATTGTTTTCCCAAGGAATTGTATTCAATCTAAGTCTCTTTTTACAAGAGACGATCATGCTAAAAACCTCTTGGAAGAAGAATCGCTCTGAAAAGTCCAAGAAACAAGAAAGATTAATATTGGAACTGATAGTTCCCCAAAATATGTCTTCCCAAAAAAAAATCACTTTCAGCCCCTTTTCTTTTGTTTTTCAATAGGATCTTGTCGAAATATTCCATAAATCCTTTAACTGGTACATAATTCAAATTATGCACGGGCGCTTCCTTTAATCCACTTTCCTTGTGACCATGTCTCTAAACCATGGGCTTATTCACTCTTTAGCGCCTTTCTCTATATTATTCTACACATGAGCTTGTTCAAACACAATGTCTGAGGAATTTGTTACTAATAGTCCCTTCCCGCCTCTAATTGACCCTTTTACCTTATCATGAGACCGACACTAGAAAAACTTCCTTCGGACTTTAGCCTTCCACTATTCTCTCTTTTCAATATTCCAACTTCTCCTGGAGTAAACTTCATCGAAACCCTTCTATTAGCTCCATTAGCATATCAGAAGGTCGATATTTGATATCCCATCAACTGGATGATCCTAACTCATCTAGAGGCTTCAACGAGGTCGACGGTCACAACTTAATGTAAAATTAGGATGGAAGGCCTTAATCAATTCGAGACTTCAAAACTCTGGGACTCCAGAACATTACAACTCCCAAGTCACTCAACTATCCCATAGTGATACTTGTTGAAGCTTTTACCGTATCCTTCCACTGTTAAATTAGATGGTCACAAGAATTCCTGGAGGGTCTCATATCAATGGACCACATGAATTCACTACTCAGGGACTCCAGGACATTAAAACTCTCGATCCGTTCAAATTCCCTGGAGTGATACCTGCCTAAGCAATCATAAAGTGATTGATGACCACTTACCATCAGTTAACTCCTCCACTTATTCCATCCTTCCATTGCCTGATCTAACAGTTGAGAAAGGTCCTGAAGAGATCTTACATCGATGGTCTGCTTGAATTTGTGACTTCGGTCTTCGACACTTTCACTCGTAGAGACGTTGGATGCCCCCAGAGGCCATACTCTCGGAGATGACATGGCCTAATGATGTCACCTATGGTGATGTGGACCCATGACATGTGTGCCACGTGTCACTAAAAAATGAACATGTTAGGGTCCAAAAGGTATTGAACTTGGGTGAAACGTAACCCCACATGGTACCCTGACCAAATGTCATATGACACATCATCAATCGAACGAACATTCCACCATCTCTGCTCCATATCTGATAGCCTTC
Source organism: Picea mariana (assembly GCA_032191745.1). Classification (NCBI taxonomy): domain Eukaryota; kingdom Viridiplantae; phylum Streptophyta; class Pinopsida; order Pinales; family Pinaceae; genus Picea; species Picea mariana. The sequence goes on along the minus strand of JASDQU010101406.1, from coordinate 702 downwards.
ATTACTCTCGAATTATTCCCTCGATATAATGGTCGACGATGTTATCGCATATGTTGGTAAAGGGGGTGTTCTTCCTTCARAATGGACACCTTGGAAAAAGAGTGACAAGAAGTGAGCTAAAAACCCCACTTATCCTAAGTTTTCATGATCGAACGCATTATTTTAAGAGGTGTGTGGATCTRAACGGCTGAGATCTGCGTGCTCAGATCTACGATGCAGGTTCCATTCAGGACCCTCGTCACCGATTTATCTTTAATGGGGAGGGGGGTGTCCAATATGGGTGGTTTTGTATGTGGAACCCCTTCTATCATGGTGTCTCCTCATGATGTCATACCCTCTCCCACCCCGGTGCTAAACCACTAACCACCTACCCCTCCTTCGATATACTGCTTACTGCTCCTGCTTACTACCCTCACCTCCCGCTGACACTTGTCTTCCACTTACCTGTCCCTTCTCTGCCATTGTGTCAGTGCCACTCCTCACTTATCTCCACCTACCATGTGTATTCCACTCCCCACCTCATGTCACATCCCCCTTTATCCTTTTCCTCTTACTTCCCACCATCTGTCTCCCATGTCGTCTCCACCTGTATGATCATCCTCGCTTTCCCTTTTCCACCACACCCTCTATCCCCAACGCATCATTGCCACATCCCTCCACCCGACCACCAAGAATATGTTGTATCCTGTTGAATTTGTGCAC
>JASDQU010101405.1:187434-201677 GCA_032191745.1 Picea mariana | reverse complement strand
GATAAAGGAATTATTGGAGGTGGTAATGGAATAGTCCCCTTTTATTTTCACCATTCAATGATTTTAAAACATCTGAAATGTGTTTAATATGTACTTAATACATAAAGAAAATAATCTCTACTTTAATAAGTTTTCTTTGTTTTAATAAATTTTATGTTAGATTTATATTATTTTTAAATGTTCATTTTAATTAATTAAAACAATGATATAGTTAAATGTTTTAGGTTTTTTATTTTTTTTAAACATGTTTTAAGCAATGTAAAATTATCATTCTTCCAAACAATTAGGTTACCAAATTGTTAAAAAAACAAAAAAAAATAGAACTTTTAAGTTACATTCTATTTGACAATAGGAAAAACATCATAAATGCTTATAATAAAATAAAATAATTTTAGCTAACACCTAAGATGAATTTTATTTGACAAGTTATAAGATTTTTTAAAAAATCTTTTTAATAGATTAATGGAGGAATTTTAACTTAGCTTATTGGGCTTGTTTTAATAGTTAATTTTCTGTGGTTGTTATTTTTATGGTATGCAGGGTTCATTACCTACCAATTTAAATCTATGTTAATCTTTGATCTATCAATTTTAAAAAATCAAATATAATGGTAATTTTTTTAATTATTTGAATTGGTTGTAATTTTCATTTAACTCAATAACATTTAGAACTCAAAACTTATGTAAATATAAATATATAAAAATATAATTTTTGATTATAATGAAAATACATATATTTACATTATAATATTATTTTTATGTTTAAATCTGCTATCTCTTTTTATTGCTTTATATAAGAATTTAAATCTCTAACATTTTATATATAAAACAATATTTTTATTATTATATTTAACCGTGCTCAATTTTTTTTTAACTTATCAGTTTTAAAATCTAACATAAAATCATAACTTATCAGTTTTAAAATCTAACCTAAAATCATATCATTATGGTATCTTTTTATACCTACACTGCAACTACATTTAATTTAACAATATATAAAAAAGTATATTTATTAGAAACATGAAATGCATTTTATTTGACAATTATATGTATTAAAAATTTGAGATGGATTTCAGAGGATATTTGTTTAAATTGTTGGATTCTTAGATTTAAGTGATTATTTTTATAGAATTCTAGTGTCTTGGAAGCTTTTCAGCATGCTGAATCCATTTCTGCATTCAGAAATGGATTCTGAACAACAAAAAATAGGGATTCCAGCCAAAAATACCATTTCGTAGAACAGGGAGCCAGCACCTTTATTAAATGTTCATCTTTTTTTTCCATGAAATATCTGGTCGGAAACCCCCACTTTGTAGATTCCTGATTAAAAAATCTAACCCCAAGAAAAACAAGAGATTCAAACCCGTGACCTCCTCTAACTTTCTGTGACATAAATATATTATTTATGTAAACAGGATCACTGCAAAAATTTATATCGCTGCAAAAATTTATATCTATATGCAGGAGGTAACAGTTTTCTGATAAAATTGGCACAAAGAAAAATCATACAGACAGTAAAATTGAATTCTGATAAAATTGGCACAAAGAAGAATCATACAGACAGTAAAATTGAACAGAAGTAAAGGTTCTTTAAAACATAAAACTCCATGGAGCGGTCAGTTTTCATGGTGTGACCAGATAGTCAAATTAAATTAAATTTTATTTATTTCTAAGGATAAACTAGGCCCCAGCGTTGTTCCGACAACATAAAGCTGCACATTTACTTTTAGCATATGGTGAGCCGTCTGTGCTGCTTCACATTTCGTACACCCAACGTTAAATCACTTCATTATGAAGAACTTGCAATGGCCCCTCTGGAGAAACTGGAAGAGTACTTGCAGAAGCCAAGCCAGAACCCCAAATATACAGTCATCCAGACTGTACAAACATTAATTTCAGAGCAAAATTCAATATACATTCTTATATTCCCATCATTTTAAATTACAACACTTAAAATTATCATATATTTCATGAAACAGAAGTCCAAACTTACAAAATAAAAATCCAGATCTGATACATATGAAATGCATCAGCCATAGACTTACATAATAAATAAATAACGCAGGAGATTCTTATTAGCTTTAATGGCGGACAAGGCTCTTGTGAAGATCCACATCCCAAGATTCCATGAACGCAGGCCGCAATTGCCGTTTGTGCGGGACCAAGTCCCGCCTCTCTGATCTCTGCAATTGCTTCGGATCGCCGTGGAGAAATTTGGGATTGTCGGACTGGGCTTCGTAATACAAGAGATGCTCATGGCTTCTGTGGCGACGATGATCCGACGAGATAATGGCCAACGCATTCTGTTTTCTCCATTTGTCGTCGTCGTTGCTGCTCTGCCTGCTTGATTGTCGGGCGCGAGTCGGAATTGCGATCTGAGCGTCGGCGGTGACGGCGCAGGATTTGATGCAGGAATATGTCGAGCCATAGCCTTGCTTCCGAGGTCCTGGTCGGCCGTCCTTCGACATCGACATAGCCGCTGCTTGTTGCTTTGTGCACTCCACAAGAGCCGACACGAAGGGATCGACATCGTCGGTTCTTTTCTTCGACCGTCGACGCAGCCGACGCTCGACCTGAAACGCTTCGACATCCGAGAATTCCGACGGAGGCGGCGGTGGGAGTTCTTGAAAAGAACGGCGCGGAGTGGGCGATTTGTGGTGCTTGGGAACGCCCGGCTTGTCCTCCCACGAGAATGGAATGGCGACCTGAGATTTCGTGGCAGGGCTGCAGTACGGCGACCATGGCGGAGAATTTGACGAAGATGAAGACGAACACATGGAAAAACTGTGACTGTGAGCCTTATTGTTATGCTTGCAGGAGCAGCTACGCCTTGATCCATCATAAATCAACGTAAAATTGCTCTCGCACTCTGAAATCCCTTCGGAGGCCGATCTCACATCGTGGCTTCGATCGTCTGTGCCATTCTTGTGATTCAATATTTCTTCACTCAATGACAGGGGACTCAGACTCAAGCTCAGCCCGCGGCCATGGCTACCCCTTGAATCCTTCAACCACTCCGAAGCCCAGCCCTTCTTCTGCTTACACTCTGTACCACTCATTCTTTCTGAAAATGCCTCTGAGTCTTATATATAGGGGGCGGAATCAAAAGGACTTCGCAGCAACACTCACCGCCATGGAATCCATCCTTGAAACCGCTAGGATTTCGTCTGGAAATCCTGAAACGAGGAACCCACTCAGTAAACAAGGGCATTCAGGCGATCCCCCCGCGGAATGTATCCACGGACGTTTATTTATATACGCAGTTGGATCGATCTGCTCTTCTCAGAGTTGCAGAGAAAGCATCCATGTCTGATCCTCCTTCTATTCATGGAAGGAGAAGAAGGAGGATATTTAGAGGAAAATACAGAGTACTAAATGCGTGGTACCAATTGACCTTTCGCCATGAATTTCGACTAATTACAGCTCGCCATGCTTTTGCTATTTTCCAGCTTTTTCTCTCGCGAAAAGTTGAACATTTCTGGTGCCCACCAAAATCATAGTGATTTTGCGTGTGTTGTAAGCTTTTTATCGCACTCGCATATTATATCGATATGAATGAATGTACTTAATTATGTTCACCGAAGATGCCAATTCGTTGTACACATGTAATAAGTAATCTCGACCGTCCGATCTCAGCCGATTTGATCTTGAGTGCTACTTAGTGTGAGCTTTATGGAGAGCAGTAGGCTGTTCATCCAAAGAGTGAAGGGCTGTTCATCCAAAGAGTGATATCGTAAATAAAAATTATCTATATGTTTTGACAAGTGTAAATAAAAAAATAAGTATTTTTAAGATAAGAACAAATTCTCAAGAGATCCATAGTGAAATTGGGCATTGGTCAATTCATAAAAGGCGTTAGGATGAAAGAGTGTGTCACCTTTGTGACACTAAGAAGGTTGAAGATGAAAAACACATTCTCTTAGATTGTCCATCATATACTCCGATTAGAACTAATTTTTGAAATATTAGTCACACTACCAACCTTCCTAACCTCTTAACTCAACAAAACTATGGTGATCTTGGAAAGCTTCTCTTAATGCTTTTAGACCATAGAAACAAAATTCTAAAGAATCATCAATTACCCTCTTAAGGTTCTATAGACCAATTCGGTCTTAGTCGACGTTAATAATATTCATCTTCATCTTCAATATGATGTAATTGTATTTACACACTTTGTTATTATGAGTAAAATGCATTAACATTGAGTGATTGAGTAATTTTTATAGAAAAATTACTTACCCTTTTCATACCAAACAATCTTGGATATTGGGTGTTTTGACTTTGTTGAGGCAAGTGATTTTGGTTTTTGGTGATCTCAATGCAAAAATAATTTTTTATAACAAAATGAATCCCAAGTAATCACTTACCCTCTTAAGGTTCGATAGACCAATTTCATCTTAGTGGACGTTAATAATCTTCATCTTCATCTTCAATATGATGTAATTGTATTTACACACTTTGATATTATGAGTAAAACGGATTAACATTGATTGAGTAATTTTTATAGAAAAATAGCTTACTCTTTTCATACCAAACAATCTTGGATATTGGGTGTTTTGACTTTGTTGAGGCAAGTGGTTTTGGTTTTTGGTGATCTCAATGTAAAAATATTTTTTTTATAACAGAAAAATTGGAAACTCATTTTTTTTATAATAGAAAAATTGGAAGTAATTTAAATTTTTTTATTTTTTTGGTACATTTTTTCATTAGTTTTTATTCAAAATTAGATTAAAAATTTAAAAGAATTGTTGGAAGTTGAAATTGCAAAACATAGATGCAATAAGGGTTTTGAGAACTTATTCAAAAATGCATACCCTGAATCTAACTTTAGTTATTGGAAAAAGTCCAAAAAGTAGAATATTTAAACTTGTCTAAAAATTTTGGGTCTTGGATGGTTTAGTTGAAAAACAAAAAGCCATGCCATTGAATGGTTTAGCTGAAAAACAAAAAGCCATGTCATAGTATTAGGCATTGGGTCTTAGCACATTTTGATGAAAGAGTCCATTGTTGTGGCAAGTGACATTCGGGTTTGGTGGATTTTTATGGAAGAGTTCCTTTTATTATAGTAAGTGGTTTTTGATATTTAGATGGTTTTCATAGAATAGTACCCTTTATAATAACAAGTGGTCTTGGTATTGGACGATTTTGATAGAAGAGTACATCTACTGTGACAACTCTTTTTAGATCTTAAATGATTTTGATTGAAGAGTCGCAAAAAGTTGTCTTTGTCTTGGGTTTTGGGTCAGTTGTTTTGTCTTGGGTTTTGGGTGATTCTGACAAAAGAGTATTGTGACAACTCTTTTTAGATCTTAAATGATTTTGATTGAAGAGTCGTAAAAAGTTGTATTTGTCTTAGGTTTTGGGTCAGTTGTTTTGTCTTGGGTTTTGGGTGATTCTGACAAAAGAGTACTCCTTGTAGTGGCAAGTGATCTTGGGTGATTTTCACAAAAGAGTACCCTTTGCCATGGAAAGTGATCAAACTTGGGTGATTTTGATGATAGAGTGCCCTTGCCATGGCAAGCAATGTTAGGTGATTTAAATATAAGAGTAACCCTTTCACTTTTAAATGATTTTGATGAAAGAGTACTCCTTTGAGGACAATTAGACTTGAGTAATTTTTTTAGATAATTTTTGGTAAAAGAGTATATATTGTCATGGTACTCAATCTAGGGTGATTTTAATGAAAGCGTATTCCTTTCAAGACAATTAGATTTAGTAAATTTTTGAATAATTTTTGGTAAAAGAGTATCATTATCATGGCACCTAATCTAGGGTGATTTTGATGAAAGTACTTCTTTAACAACAATTAGACTTAAGTAAATTTCACTAAAAAGTAAGTTCGTCATAGTAACTCATATTAGACCATTTTGATGAAAGATCACCCAATCATGATATATGGTAACTTTGACAAAATAGTAGCCTTATCCCAAAAGACGACATTAGAGTTTAGGTGATTTTTATGGAAGAGTATATCTAAATAGTTTTGGGTGATTTTCATGAAAAATATCTCTATTATTAAAATGGTTTTAGGTGATTGTAATGGAAAAATCTATATATTATAATAATAACAAATGATTTTAGATGTTTTAAATAGGAAAAAAAAATTGAATAAAAAAAAAATCTATATTACTATTTTGAATAATTTTAAGGTAAGAATAGTCTCACTATGATCTTGAATGATTTTGATAGAAGAAAACCCTATCATAATTTGCATAATTTTGATTAAAAAAAGGCCCCTACCATTGTAGGAGATCTTAAGATATTAAAAAAGAAAAAGTTCCATATCGCTAAACTTAACAAACACTCGTAATCCTAAAAGAAAGTTGGCGTGAAAATGAGGGTGGGTATGCTCATAAGTGTGTTTTCTTACGCCCTTTTTTTATTATTATAAGTGTGTTTTCTTACGCCACTTTTTTATTATTTCATCTTTGGTTGGTTGCCTACCAGCTAGGTAGCATGTGGTGCCACCTGGTCTTCCATGGAATAAGGAAACATGTGACGCGGAATATCATGGATGGTTTTCGAGGTATGGATTGGACTACACTTACGTCTAGTTGACCACTTTATTCAAATATTATTGAAATATTATTGATTTTACTGGGGAAGTTAAAACTATTTTAAAAATCCAGGGAAATCAACATATTTGTCAGAGATTCTGGATAGTTTGACAAGAGCATAGTCATTTTCGATGCATACTTCGTAGTGTGTAGTTTAATAAACATATAGGGGGACTTGCAACGGAGTCAGCCCCAAGGGGCTTGAGTGGATTTAATGTTCCATAGGGTTAGGGTTAGTATCTATGAGCCCCTTGAAAATATTTCACATTAACAAGTAATTTTTTGGAAGTTGTTGGAGATGTGTATTTCAAAATATTGAAATGTGGAAAGTGAATTTTTAATTTGAGTTTGTGTAAGAGTTAGAGAAAGGAGAGAGGTGAGATATTAAGTAGATTTTTTTTGTTGGTTTGTTTGTGACATGTGGGATTGACTTGTGACTAAGAAATCATGACTCAGGGGCATTTAAGTTGTCAAAATCATTCGGGGATCGCACCCGTCTTGAGCCACACCAACCTTTAACATGGCTGGATTTTTTGTCCCCGCAGATTTTGAACCGGTCACTTTAACATCAAGGAATGCCTTAACAACACACTTCGTCACTGATTGTCCTACACCTTGGTGATGAAGAACGTCTATAAGAATGTAAGAGATTAATTTGATTTCTTTAAAATTGTATTTCTATGCTAAAAAGCATTGAGAGAAGTGTTTCAAGATCACCATAGTTTTGATGACTTAGGAGGTTAGGAAGGTCTGTATCATGGGAAATATTTTGAAATTGGGATCTAATTTGGGTATAGGTTGATGACTTAGGAGGTTAGGAAGGTCTGTATTGTGGAAAATATTTTTAAATTGGAATTTAATTTGGGTATAGGTAGGGAAATATAAGAGGAAGTGTTTTTCATCTCCAACCTTCTTAGTTTCATAATGATGGCATATTCTTTCATCCCAAGGTATTAGTATGCTATTTTTATCTATATATAGTATGCTATTTTTATCTATATATAGTATTATTTAGTCCACATAAAATCATTATCATTATATTTTTTGTTTTGTATAATATTTTATATTATGTTGAAATATAAACTTTGTAAACATGATGTATATTGCATCTAACTTTTGTTGATGCAATAAAAAAAAAAGTGGTTAACAATAATAAATAAAAAGAAATAGAAATAAAAAATATGAAGGAATTGATATATATAATCACTATTATAATTAAGCTCAAATTTAATTAAAAAAATCAAATATTAAATATGTATGATAAGTAAAAATAAATGATTAAAGTTTATTAAGTTGATGAAAGATGATGTTGTTATTATGTTGGTTAAAATTTAATTTCATGTATGTGACATGTTTGTTTCTTCTTAACGAAAATGCCACTTCTATGAATATGAAGTTATTGTTAAGTTGAAACCATCATAATAATATTAAATTAAGATGAAAGATCACATGTCAAAACAATGTAAAACAAGTTCTCTTTCTAAATAGATAGTGGATGCTGAACATTTTAATAAAAATAAAACATTTTATTAATATAATATATAAAGGATGTATTTCCTAAAATATAATGATGCTAAAAAAAATAAATAATTTAAGTGGAGTTGCATGAAAAAAAATAAGCAATAAGAAAAATAATGTAGTATATATATAAGCTTGGAAAAACATGACAATGAATACATATATTAATACACAAGTGTGCTGAAAGAAAAATCAACCAAAACAACTAAAAAGACAAAATGAAAGATGAGGAATCAACCCTCAAAATATATAGTATAAGTGAGTCAATGTAGACAAAGAAGTTATGAGTTGGCAGTGTATAAAAAGTCAAATAAATATCAAAGAAGTAAAGAGCATAGTATAAGTGAGTCAATGTAGACAAAGAAGTTATGAGTTGGCAGTGTATAAAAAGTCAAATAAATATCAAAGAAGTAAAGAGCAATGAGCCTATCTCAACATAACATGATATATAGGTACACATGTTTAAATGCTTACCTTCCATTCCACTCCATGGAAGCTAGATTTCATAGCAACAAATGCAAGAGGAAATTTTGGGTGTCTTGCCATGTGGATCTCTTACCATGTGAGTGAGAAGGTAATTTCTTCTGACATTATTGTTGTTTTTAAACATTATTGTTGTTTTTAAAGTGTGGGTAGACTATTATGGCCATGAATTGACATTGGGTATTGTTTTTATAATGTGGGAAGACTATTATGACAATGAACTCATATCATGGGACCAAATTGGACCAATAGGGCAGAAGTGCATCAACACATGGATTTCTCCTCATTTAAGTGATCATGATCATGGAATTCTGAACGTTCACAATGTCCATTGAGTGGTACTATGCATTTTCCAAGCCTTGTTCTGTTGTTCTATTCTCATACCTTGTTGATATGACATTGTTGACATAACCCTTAACAATTATTTTTTTTAAGAGGTGTTTTTTATAATTTTTAGAAATACCTTCTTCTTAATAATATGGATTTATTTTAATATTAAACTCAGGATATGAAAAGGAAACACATGAAAAGAGAAAAGGATAAACATATTGAGGCTTACTTCAAAAGAGAGGGGTATTTAAAAAGTAAATGAAAAAGGTTTAAGACTAAGTGTTTAATGAAAAAAAGGAATGAAAGAGTAACTTTTATTTTTATTTGATATTAATAAAAGGTATATATTGTATGGAAAAAAGGGAAAGAAAGAGAAACTTTTATTTTTATTTGAAATTAATAAAAGGTATATATTGTAGTGATTAGAGAAAAGTGAAATCTGAAATATAAAAGAGCTCTGTCACTTTTTTATTAAATTTAATGGGATTGATATGTACTTTTTTGGTTTTTCCAAATAATAGAAAAAAAAACAAAGCCAAGAGCCCATACCACATGGACTTGGATTTGGGTATGTACTATTTCCATTGGAACTATTAGAGATGCTTTTCTATTATCTAAGTATGTAGCATCCAAAATCTATGAAAAGGTGGAATATTATTTTTTGAGAAATAGTATTTTATTTATATTATATAAAGAATGCCATGCTAACCTAACTTAACAATGATGACAACTTTGTTTTTTATCAACAAAACATACCACCTTTTCAACATAATTAAACTTTGGTGAAGGAATATTACTACCTCTAATTGAACAACTAGTTAACTTTTAATGATACTATGTCTTAAAGTAAGAAGTCTAATAGAAACCATAAACTTTTATTGCATAACAAATTTAGGATTTAAAAATATTTAAATAATATTCACCACAAATATCCTCACATCATAAATTAAAAAAAAGTAAATTATTAATTTAATTTAATTTCTTATTATAAATTGATTTTAAAATATGTAATAATTAATTTCTAAAAAATATATTACTCTCTTGTTTATGGGATAAGGGACTTTTTTAGTTTAGAGATTAAAGTATTGAGGTATACATACTCTATCTCTATGGATTTGAATTTGTAATTTTTTTAAGAGGAAACACATGTTCTTAACCATTAGACTCACTCATTGACTTCAAAGTATATAATAATTACTCTTCAATCTTGATTTATTAAAAAATAATTCTAAAAATACAAATAATTTTTTTTTTATTAAAAAAATAAATTTATTGATATCAAAATCATTTTCAATATGGGTCTTAAACTAGAATCTAAAATTATTTTTGATTATTTAAAAGTTTGTTGTCCTTGAACATAAAGTGTATGGATTGTATCAATAAAGAGTAAGCATGTTATCATGAATATCGAGTATTGTAAATTCTTTTCTATTTTGAAAAAAATAATTCTTAATTCTTAATACATACTTGAAAAGTAAAAATATAAATATATAATGTGAAACTTTCAACATTTATGCATGGTAAAATTAAATTATTGCTGTGTAACATTCAAAATTTCTCTATAAATGTATTTTTATATATCTATCCAAGCATTTAAAAAAAAAATATTTTTAAATAAATCCATGTAAACTGATAAAAAATCATGAAATAGTAATTATGAACTTTGTAATAAATAGAATTTTGTAATTAATTAACAATTAAAATTAATAATAATAATAATGAGTAGGTAAACTTGTTCCCAAAGTAAAATCAATGATAAGTGAATATACAAAATTAACTAAACCTAAAATAAATGAAGACAAAACTATCTTAAGCTAATGCCATAAGATAAAACCCCTCCATATAATGATACCAAATTTCTTTTCATGATGTAGTATAATGAGTACTAAAATCAATGATAAGTGAATATACAAAATTAACTAAACCTAAAATAAATGAAGACAAAACTACCTTAAGCTAATGTCATAAGATAAAAACCCCTCCATATAATGATATCGAATTTCTTTCCATTATGTAGTATAATGAGTACTAAAAAATATTATATGAGGGTGGGGGGCATTATAAATTAATTACTATTATGAGTAAGTTTTAAGGAGTACAACTTGAGTGGGCCTAATGGTTAAGAACATGGATTTTCTTCTTAAAATGAGGGAATACAAATATTTGATCCTTTTCAGACCAAGTAACTTTGGATCTTTGGTGTTTTGACTTTGTTGTGGTAAGTGATTTTTGTAATTTTGATGAAAAAACAATTCTTTTACAACAAATAATCTTGGGTCTTAGGTAGTTAAGTTGAAACAACACCCCATTAATGTCTTTAGTGATATTAATAGAAGAGTATATATTCTATAGTAATCGGTCTTGGGTCTTAGCTTATAGTGATGAAAGATACCTTGTTGTGGTAAACAACTTTGGGGTTTGGGTTATTTTGATTGAAAAGTCTCCATGTTGTAGCAAACGGTTTTTGGTGTTTAGGTGGTTTTCATAGAATAATATACTTTATAGCAACAATTAGTCTTAGATAATTTTGACAAAAGAGTATTTATATAGTGACAACTCCTCTTGGGTTTCAAATGATTTTTATAGAAAAAGTACACTGGTTGCAACAAGTCATTTTAAGCCTCGAATGGTTCTAATGAAAAAGTACTCCCTACTGTGACAAGTGATCTTAACTGATTTTGACAAAAAAAGGTATTGCTTATCATAATAAGTGATCTTGAGTAAATTTGATAAAAGATTGTCTACCAACAAGTCATTTTAAGTCTTGAATGGTTCTAATGAAAAAATACTCCCTACCGCGACAAATGATCTTGAGTGATTTTGACCAAAAAAAAAAGTATTGCTTATCATAATAAGTGATCTTGAGTGAATTTGATAAAAAATTGTCTTTGTCATAACAACCAATGTCAATAATTTTAATAAAAGAGTAACCTTATCATAATTGAATTATTTTAATGAAATAATACTCTAATGATGATAAATATAATTAAAAAAAGACATACATGAAAAAGCATGACAATGAATATAAAAATTAAACACAATAAACAAGACTGTAGCAGAAAGAAAATGAAAGATTACACTGGAAGATGAAGCTAAAGAGTCAACAAAAGCAAATAAAGAGAAAAAAAAAAGGTGAGGAGTCAACTCTCAAAGTAGGTAGCATGGGTGAAGACAGGGAAGCTAGGAGCAGGAGCATGAGTTGGTACTAAAGTGAAGATAAAGTAAAATAATTAAAAAGGAGTGAGTTCCATGAAATTCAAATATATATATATTTGATGTAATCTAACGAGATTTCTATCCATATGGAAGTTTTGGGTCTCTTACCATGTGAATGAGGTCATTTATTCTGACACTAACGTTGTAAGATGGGGTAGACTATTATTGCCATGCATTCAAATCAAATCATGGGACCCCTAATGATTTAAGTGATAGTAGGGTGTTCARTGAATTCATGGGACCCTTGAAGGTYCTATAGTGATAGTAGAGTGTTCACTGAATTCATGGGACCCTTGAAGGTCCTCTAGTGATAGTAGAGTGTTCACATTCTCAAGTCTTATTCTAGTTCTAGTACGGTCTCTGCTCTTTTTCTCATACCGTGTAGAGATGAAATTCCTAGACGTTGACATAACTTTAACCATTCATTTTTATTTTTAAAACATGAGTGTTCTATAATTTTTTTTTTTAAGAAATACCTTGCTTTCCTATATGGATTTTAATATCAACGTATATGAGTATTAAACTCCATAAAAGGAAACCTAAAAAACCCTAGGCAAAGAGAGGGTGTCCAATGATTAAAAAGAAATTAAAACATGTGAGTGTTTATTAAAAATAAAAAAGTGGAAGAGTAATTTTATTCATATTTGAGATCAATAAAAAATAAATATATATTGTAATTTAAAAAAAAATGTTTTTAATTTTCAGAAAAACAAAAAAAATAAGTTTTGAAATGTAAAAAGAAAGATTTGACATTTAGTGTTTCATTTAAAGGATCCATAAGTTTTGTTGGTATGTTTTTTCTTCAATAATAAGAAAAAAACAAAATTCCATAAAGTTGGATCTATAATATGTAATTATTTTCTTTAAAATAATAAAAAAAATCTTTCGTATTATCTAAGTGTCCAACATCCAATATCTTAAAAAAAAAATGAAATATTAAATGTCTTGCACCCAATATCTATTAAAAAGGGGGATATTGTTTTTAATATTGAAAACATTATGTCCAACCTAACTTAACCTTACTATTTCATAGAACAAAACATTAAATATTAAATGTCTTGCACCCAATATCTATTAAAAAAGGGGGATATTGTTTTTAATATTGAAAACATTATGTCCAACCTAACTTAACCTTACTATTTCATAGAACAAAACATTATACATTATTTTAGTGGAATCTATGTGACAGGGTCGTGCCTCTTCAACAAGGACGAGTAAGTAGCCTCATCTTATATAACACTTTATATTACCACACTTGCCAATTGAACTATGCCAATTGAACTACCCCTTAAACACTGAGAAAATATTGTTATTTTTATTAATTTTACTATTTTATAAAACAAAACATTACACATTATTTTAGTGAAAAAATATTATTAATTTTATAGAACAATTTGTTAAAGCCCAGTTATATATATATATTTTTCAAACTTAATAAAATCCACAAAATTTTTTCCTATCAAATTTACAATTTATAATTTCAATATGTAAAAAAATTTGAAGGAACAATGAAATTTACTAACTAATAGCATAGTTTATACATCATCTAACAAGTATCATCCTTCCATAATAAATCTACAATTTCAAAACGTAAAAATATTTAAATGAACAACAAACTTTACTATAAATTATAAATAACGACATATTTTATATGTTATGTAACGACTATCATCCTATAAAACTTTGTAATCAATTAATATAAATAATGATGAGTTGGTAAACTTGTTTCGAAAGTTAGTGGTTTAATCAAATCAATGATAAGGGATATATAAAGTTAACTATATGTGGAATAAATGAAGACAAAGTTAATGGTATAAGATAAATAATAATAATAAATGAAGAACAAAGTTAATGGTATAAGATACAAATAATATAGTCAAATATTGATAGAGTGATTGGTTTTGATGGGTTGGTGTGACTTCTAGTACTATTCAAGAGAGCTAGTCCAGAAAGTCAAAGTCTAGATTTATATATAAAAAAGATAAAAATAATATAAAGAGAAAATATTATATTTTAAATTTACTTTTAAATACTTGATAATTCATATATAAAAAAACATTATATTTTTGAGAAATAAATTAATTGATATAAATTTTCTTTTATAAATAAAATAATTCATATAAATTTTCTTTTAAAAAAA
>JASDQU010101405.1:147848-171674 GCA_032191745.1 Picea mariana | reverse complement strand
CGTGAGTGTTGGGGGCATGTTGTCCCTTGACCAAGTTTTGGGTAAATTGGGTCATGTTTGACCAATTTTGGGACTTCGACAGGCTGGTCGAAGGCAGAGCGCAAGGTGGAGCAGATATCATGGGATCTCGGCCCCTTCTTAGGGTGTTTTTGGGTTTAGGGTTTATGTAATGGGTATGGGATGTTGGCCCATGGGTTCACCCATGTTTAGGCCCATTTTGTAATGTATAAATAGATAGCTAGGCGATGTAAGAAGAGGTCGGTGTGATAAGAAGTGATCTAGCGACAAGTATGCTAAGTGCTAGATCTTGATCTATGTGACTGCAAAGGGATTTATGCTTACTGTATGTTAAGAACTTGCAGAGCTAAGTGCAAGTGATTGTAAGAAGCTTGTGTGTAGCTTGTAAGAAGGCTTTGTGCTTAAACCTAACTCAGGGAAGGAGGATTTGGCGAGGTGCATGAAGATCTCTTGTCCTATGCAAAATGGGTTCCCGTGGCTCTGTGCTTGTAGAATAATGAAAGAAGACAATAAAGAAGAGAAGAGTTGGTGGATGTAGCCCCACACTGGGGTGAACCACGTATATCCTGTGTTGTGGTTTCTTTGTGCATTCTAGTTGTTATGTTATTGATGTGATGTATGCTTAGTACAATGATATATGTTAGATGCATCTAATATAATATCTTAGTGCTTAGTAATGTGAATGAATACTAGCTTTGATCTATTTCTATGTGCTAAGTGATTGGATGTATTATATCTTGTTGAATATTACGCTCCTATGTAATTAGGGTTTGGATCTGCGATGTAAATAAGGGTTAAATGCTAAGGAATGTTAACTGCTAAGTGCTCTATTAAGGTATTGTTATCACAGATCTGTGTCCCATCTAGGTTGTAGACATCTGAGTTCTGCAACCAATCCCTGCCTCTACCTCGGGTGATACTTCATCTGCTTCGCAGGTGTTGTCGAAAGGGCCGATAGTTAGGGTTTTGTTGGTGCGCTACTGAAGCATTGAACCCTGACTCTACCCCTATGCCAACATGGACAACTTAAAACTTTATTAATATGAAGTTCATGTACATACCAAAACCCTATTACAAGGCTAGTGCAATCCATTAGCTCTTGAAAACCTTAGCTAGGGAAAATAATGAAAAACCCTAGCTCAACCAAGGAGATACAACAAACATGAACCACACAAGCAAGTCCTCCAAGGAAAAACAACTCCTCCTCCTCCTCTTCTTCACCTAGTACAACCTAGGTTTTCATCTCAAAACCCAAATCTCTAAATCTCCAAGGTATGAAACCCTAACCTTAGTCTTCATGTTACTCCAAGAAAATCAAGAAACCCTAGAGAGAGAGAGAGAGAGAGAGAGAGAGAGAGAGAGAGAGAGATTACAAATCAAGATATACGAGAGAGAGAGAGAGAGGATGACTAGTGTGCTCCTTCTAGTCACATCTCTACACAAGAGTGAGTTTAAGAATTATGAGTGAGTAAATGATTCTCTCCTTCCTCTATATATATGGGAGGTGAAGGGAGGCCAACAATACAATGTGGGCTAATTCCCTTACAAGCAACCTACAATAATCACTTGTAGGCTCACACAAGTGGAGCACTAAACTACATGGGTACACATGTCAAGCTCCAATGCAATGCCATACACAATATGTTAGGGTCCTAACCTCCCTAACCCCTCAAGTAAATATAATAATATGTTTTTCTATGTAATAAATGTTGTCATTAGTAAATAAGGCCTATGTAATAATGTGAACATGTATAATGTAAGAAGACTTAGTAGAAGGTTTCGCCTCTAGAAATTTCTTCCTGTATAATGTTCTCACGAAGATAGAATTAGTATATATAGGGGTAGAAAGCATGAAAAATTGTCTTGTGAAATCAATTGTACTCGAACTTTGCTCTATTGGAGGTTTCCCCCTCGAAAAGGCAAGTGAAATTTTCTCTCAAGATAATAAAGGTATCATATTTTGGATCTATTGTGTCGTTGTGCTTACTATTTTGTTTATTTCTACTAATTATTGTGATAAAAAATGTTCTACTTCTCTGCATATTTCCTTCTCGTACCTTACAAGTGGTATCACAGATCTTTCCTCTACATATTTTTTAGAGTTTTTTTTTTCATGCTAGAGACTTGTTGTAGTGTCTATAAAGAACAATGATATATCGTTCAGTGGGTTAAAATGTGGTTGCGAAAGAATACACGCATGAAGTACACATTTTTTCACCATGTTAGAAACCTTGTAACCCCTGTTGGTACCTCTTTGAGTAGTACCACACAAACAACAACTATACACATAATTTCAGTCCCACGTACCCTCGAGTATATTGGAAGTCCCATAGGTATCTTGAAACCAATTTTAGTTCAACCATTCAGCCGCCTGACTGTTATAGTAGCGCCAAGAACAACACTCGAGAAGACTACTCTCGCGTATTTGGGTAATCAGGTACTACAACTAAGGGTATGATTAATGCTCCTTAGTTAGAGCCCTAAGATATTGGGAAGAGTACTACTATTGGACCCCATCGATATATCAGAGAGATATAGAACAAGGCACTCCCTTGTCCTTAGGAACCCTCAAAACCCTAACAGAACATAATAAAAACAATGTTGAAATTTTTCACATCAAGCGTGGGCAACCCTGCTTCCTACATCTAGACTGCAAAATTCCTACACAATATTTAGTATCAAGAATTAGGGCATTATGTCACTGTAGCATTATTCAGACCAGAGTATAAATTCGTAGGAGAAAAAAAAAGTATAGTGGTCCCACCAGTACCCTTATTTGGGACCCATCCCACCCAATTCCTCTCTTCACATTAATCATCATGGTATCCCTCTCTCATAAGACCCTTTTTGTGTGGACCCACCCACCCTCTATGACATGCTTATTTGAGACCCATATCACTAGATTCCTCTTTCCACATTGATTGCAGTGATACCACTCTCTCATAAGCCCTTTTGTACAAACCCACCAACCCTATTCTTGCCAACTTATCTCCTGGATGGCCACCTGCAACTGAGACTTTAAAAACTGCATCACTTCCCTAGACAAGTCCTTGACCAACCTCAAAAATTCATTCCAAGAATCTCAAGCCAAGAATGATTAAAATTTCAATCTAGTTACTCCATACATTACTTCCCTAAATTCCAAGCTCACTAAATTGGACGACCTCTCTACTGAGATGAAATCCCTGACCACATGGTTTTTTCAATCCAAGGGCCCTCTCTCCTCTAAAAAACATTCACACCAATAGGGTGTTGACTCACCCCATTTTATGGCCTTTCAATCTAACCCCCTTTCTCATGACCTGCATCTTCCTAAAGTAGAGGTGAATAAATTTGATGGCTCAAACCCCACCGACTAGGTCACTCAAATAGAACATTATTTCTTATTGCATGGCATCACTGATGACTTAATCAAACTTCGTGTCAGTGTCCTCTATTTGGATGCAGAATGCTGGAAATCGTGGAAATGGCATACAAATTCACACTGAGACTATATTTCTTGGACCTAATTTGTTGCAAACCTTTATGAAATATTTGACACAAACACTCATCATTTGGGTTGTTTGACCAAGCTTAAATAGTCTAGTACAATGGAATACTACATCACTTCTTTTGAGCAATTGGATTTCCTAACTGAAGGCATGTCGAGCAACTTCTTCCATGAATGATTTATTAGTGGCTTTAAGGAAAACATCCAAGCCCATGCCCTAATGGCTCTACCCCCGACTTGGATGGAAGCCACTCACCTAGCCAAGGAATCCCAACAGATAGTTTCTTGTCAAATAAAAAATCCATCATTTATTCCATTTTTCCACTTCACCAATCCATCTCCTCCTTCCCCTCCTCTTAAAGTCCACAAATTAACGAGGGAGGAAATGGTTGAATTCCAACTTAAGGGTCTTTGCTACAACTATGATGAAAAATATTTCTCACGCCACAAATGTAAGAATAAAAAGATTTTTATGGCCATTTTTGAAGATGATGGTGATGTTTCCCCTCCCGAAACACTGCCCCAGTCTGATTATTCCAGCCCTCCCTCCAATCCACCCGAGGTTGAACCTCTCATCTCTCTGCATGCTCTCACTGGTATCTCATCCCCCCAAACCCTTAAGTTAATTATCTATATCAAACATCAAAGCGTCATTATCCTCATCAATAATGATAACATCCATAATTCCAATCATCGCCGATTTTCTTAAGGGACCGTTTACTATATCCATGTAGTCAATAACTTTCAAATCATGATTGTTAATGATGGTTCCATGAAATGTGGGGCCATTGTGAAAATGTGTGCCTACAATTTGGTGATTACAATCTTAAATCCCACATGTTTGTCATTGAAATGGGTTGTAACGTCTCCCAACCCATATGAGTGACATTACGGTGAAAAATACTCTTAAAAACAAAATTTACGACCAAATAATTTAATTCTTTTACTGTTGGGTAATTTCCTGTAGCTTACAACTATGAATTAAAATAGATTTAGCTAATATTGACAACCATAAAAAAAATAGATGCATCTACATCATGTTAATAATCAACAGAAAATGCAGCTAAACAATTCATTACAACAACATATAAATCACTTCCAAATACACATAGTTCATGCACAACAATTAAACACATAATTTAACATAACAACAAGATAATACACTTATATTTTCACAATAGTTGTGCAACCAGTTGCTTGGGATGGATGTTCCACCCAACCATAGACTGACTGTTCCAAATCTCAATAGCTAGTCACCCCCAAGCTGAGGCTAGAAATCCACAAAAGAGGGTGGTCCTCACAATCCACTCACAGCTCATAAAACTCTCAACCCAACTGATATTGTCCTACAACTATCCCTATTTTCCACCAGTTCTATTCCTCATGACCTTTCCAACCAAAGGAATGTACCCCTTCACTGAGATCAGTCTTTTGGGCATCCCATTCATTTATCAGGGTCTCTCTGGAACATGTAGGTAGGAATCTATCAACTGGGAACTCAAGGGAAAATGCTGCTAGGAAAATATCAACAAACCAACAAAAAACACTTGTTGTTTTAGTGCAACTCACACAGGAGTTCACTCTTCAGGCCTGAAAACCTGAATCTTCATTTTTCCAGCTCCAATTACACTCCAACATGCTCTAGAATTCTCCCTCCATGGCTGCATCAACTTCCAACTCTGTTTCTTGCTCTCCCTTGTTTCCCATACAAAACTTGACTTTCTAAAACTTGTTGTTCCAACCCATACAAATTTCCTCTCTTTGGCTTGCCTTTCTTGATTCACCCTCTTCCCCAAGATGATTGTACTCAACCCTCATGTTCCCAATAACTTTGGGAAGTGACCACTCACACCCGCCCTCTTATATGTATTCAATGATTGGCTTTGGGAACACTCAATCAGAAATCATAAGGTTCACATACAAATAACAAATTTAAGAAAATGGGTTAAATTAATATACATGGGAATTTCCCTCTTGGACCCCTCTTGGCCACTATCCTAGACAATCCCCTCTCTTGTGGATTAATTCATCCATCATCTCTTGTCCATGTCCCCTTAGCAACTGGCATCGCATTTTATTAATAAAACAAGGAAATACAATTCACATATTACATTGTTTGGCCATAGCCACATATTATATCTACATAAGCATTAGTTAAATTGGGGATTATAGTGGGGATGTTACATTCTCCCTCCCCTACAATTGTGTGCCATTCTTGATGCACTCTATGTCGATATACATATATGAAAATTTACATCACAATACTTAGAAATAAAATTCTGCAATTTAACAACTCCAACCATAATATCTTGTTCTCTCAACTCATTGACCCAAGGAATGCACCATCTAATTATTAGGGATAACCCAAGGGATGTACCATCTTTTTATTAGGGATAACCCAAGGGATGAACCATTGTTTATCAAGGTCCCCAACGTAGTTGGCTAGGACTCTGAGATGTGGTTCCATAATTTTGTCCGCTCAAAATGGAGTCTTGCATTTTGTCTCCTTCAAAAATGTCAAACATTTACGGGTATTCTGCCTGCATGTTTTCTTCATGCTCCCATGTAGCATCTTCAGGACCATAACAAGTCCATTGAACCTTTACCAGCCCTATGGATTTGTTCCTGAGCACTTTGACTTTCCGATCCAGGATGCGTACTGGTTCCACTCGGAAATACCCTTCGTGCTCCACCTAGATCACATTCCAATCAATTATGTGGTTAGGAGAAAACACACATTTCTTTAAGAATGACACATGAAATGCATTATGTACTCTCATGATGTAGGAAAAGCTAATATTTATGCAACCAACCCTATCTTTTCTAGTATTTCAAAAGGCCCACAATATCTTGTTGCCAAATTTGGGTAGCTTCCTAATCTTAGTGAATTTCTATTTTCCTTCACTTTCAAAACACATGTTCTCCCACTTTAAAATATCTGAAAATTTTGCTCTTGTCTGCATAACTTTTCTTCCTATCCTAGGCAACTTTTAAATTTTGTTTTATCTTTTCCATTTGATCTTCCATTTCGTTTAACAATTCTGGCCCAACAACTGCTCTATTTGCTGGATTATCCCAACTCACGGGTGTGTTACATTTTCTGCCATACAATGCTTCAAACAAACTCATTTTCAATGAGGCATGATACCCATTATTGTAGGTAAATTCAACTAAATGGATATAATGTTCCCACTTTGATGGTTGATCCATCACATACATTCTAAGCAAAGCATGTCATCAATTATCCTGTTAGTCCTTTCTGTTTTCCCATCTGACTCTGGATGATATGATGTACTAAGATTTAAATTTGTTCCAAAGCCCTTGAACAAACCCTTCCAAAAATTAGAAGTAAACTTTGGATCTCTGTCTGAAACTATTTCTTTAGGTACCCCATGTAGCCTAGCAACTTCTCTCATATAAATTTCTGCAATATTTGTTTCCTTGTGTGTGTCTTTACTAGAATAAAATGTGTTGGTTTAGTCAATTTATCCACCACCACCATGATGGAATCATGTTGCTTCACTGTTATGGGCAGCTTAGTAATAAAATAAATTGTAACTACTTCCCACTTCCTTCCAGAATGGGAAATTGCTATAGAAAACATGTTGGGTGCATTTGTTCTGTCTCTACCTTTTGGCATTCTAGACATCGGGCTATGTGATTAGCCACTTCTTTCTTCATTCCTGACCAAAAATATTGGCTTCTTACTACTACAATCGTCTTCTCATATCTCGGGTTCCCTACATATGGCACATTATGCATCTCCTTCAACACTGCATTTTTCAGTTCACTAGAATTCAACACATACACCTTACCCTTCTACATGAGAATTTCATCTTCTTTCAGCTCATAATAATTAAATTTCTGCTGAAAATTACATTGTTGTAATGCTTCTTTTATTTTCACATAGTGCTGATCTGAATTTACTGCTGCAATAATTTTATCTTTCGTATCTTTCCTGTACATGCTGATGGTTGCAATATGCACTTCATGAGCTCTCCTTCTAAGTGTTGATTTTTCTATGATCAAGGTTAAGTATGAAGTTCATTCCTTTTTAGCATTTGACTTAACCATAACCATTAATGTTGCAACAAACAAGATCACAAGAAGAAACACCATGCACAAGAACACAAGAAGTATCCTGGGAAACCCTTCTCAACAAGGGAAGAAAACCCAACCAAAATCCTTTGCTATAATATTCAAGAGAAATACCTTCACCACCAATAAAACCTAGCACACAAGAGGGTGCTCAAACCCCAAAAGGCTAGTGCCCAAGAGAGGTGCGCACTTTTCCCAAGAAGGTGTACTTGCTGAAATTTCCAAACTCACATGAAAGATATGATTCCTCAATGGGGAATTTACCTTTACTGATACTAAATTGAACTTGTCAACATAAGTGTCTATTGGTACAACAGGGCCGACCTCTCTATCTCATAATTAATATTGACAAAATTAATTATCTTTTACTTTAATTAACAATTACATTAAGGTGGGCCCGACCCGTACCCTTTACATTACAATTAGGGTTACATGCAGGTCTGACTCTTGAACAATATAGAAAGGGATCTCATACACCCACTAGTTCTCATCCACTAGGGGCACATCCATATGGATGTCCATATCTCTGGCTCACTACATTACATAGAAGAACCACTTCTAGTGCTCAACCACTAGGATCACGTTCACCTGTGCTCATCCATAGGCACATCCACTCAACAGATATTCTTTCCCACTGCATTACACAAGAGAGTCATCTGGATTTTCTCATCAACTCTTTGCTCAGAGGATAATAATAAATCATCTTCATTTTTGTTCTCAGGACGATGCACCCAACACTTTGGGATTTCACACGTTCACCTTGTGCTCAACCACAGGCACGTCCAACTCTGCAAATCTCCTTTCTCACTATGTTACACAAGAGAATCATCTGGAGTTCTTCTCAACTCTCTGTAAGGAGGAGGCCATCTCTACGTTCTATCTCTATCTGAGATAGAAGCCACACACCCCTCTTAGGGGATTTCTCTTAGGTTTGTAAGATGGAGAATGTCTCATGTAGTTGCAATCATCAACACTCCCTCTCAGTTAGGGAGGAATTTTCCACCAGGCCAAGTCTCTCACGAAAATACTCGAACTTAGTCTTGGAAAGTGGTTTGGTGAAGATATCTGTGATCTGTTCACGAGTAGGAAGATACTGCACGTGTATTGTCTTCCTTTGCACCATGTATCTAATATAGTGATATTTTATCTCAATGTGTTTCGATCTGTCATGAAACACATGGTTCTCAAAGAGATTTACACATGACTCTTGTTATCATCATAGAATCTGTCTCATGATCAAGTAAATGTGTCAGAATCTTGTGGAGCCACATTGCTTCACACACTCGATGTTATATATTTTGCTTCTGTGGTATTCAAGGCCACAGAGTTTTGTTTCCTGCTGCATTAGGAAATCATGGCAACCTTCACGGTAAGACAACAACCAGATGTGATCTTCCCTTCCACTGTATTCTCTGCTCAATATGTATAGGCATATCTCTACGAACTCAATTTCACACTCGAAGGCATATCTCAGACCCTATTAAACCGTGCCTCATGTATATCTCAATAAATGCTTTATTGCTATCAAGTGAGTCTGTCTTGGCTGACTCATGAATTGTCTAAGCACATTCATTACAAGGCATGAATCAGGTCTAGTGTTAGCCAGATACGTCAATGGTCCAATAATCTATGGACCACTCCCGTATGAAGCATCATCATTCATTTTCTTCAAAACCATGATGGTGGTTTTGCATTCTGTCATACTGAACTTCTTTAATATTCCCACTGTATATTTTCCTTGACTTAGGAAAATCTCATTGGTCCTATATCATACTTCTTGTCCCAAGAAGTAGTGCATCATACTTAGATCCTTCATCTCAAAAAATTAGAAGCCAAGGCTTGCTTGTTTTCAACAACAAGGCTTTCTAAATAAGTCATCAAAAATCAGGCTCTCGTCACCGATACCGTAGTAATATAGGTTTTGGATCAACAATACTCTTGCTGAGACCCAAACTCATCAAGAATCCATTCATCTAACATAGTTTCCAACTCATGGATGACAGTACAGATGGAAGTGTATTAGTCTTATTAGATCAAGTGTCTCATCATAGAAAACTCCCTCTATTTGTGAGAGTCCTCTGGTTTTGTATTTCTTGACACTTTTGTCAGCTACATGCTTTCTCTTATAGATCTACTTGGAAGTTACCACATACTTCCCTTCCGATTTCTTAATAATATCTTATACATCATTCTTTAAGATACACTAATATTATTCTGTTATGGCATCTTTCCATACTTATTTCTCTTTTTGTTTCTTCAATGAAGTGGCTCATGACTGAAGGATAGCTTTGAAAAATCTTTTGCTTTCTTAAGGTGTCCCTTGAAAGACTTCTATGTATCTCTGTCTTCTAGCAGAGTTTTTTTGACTCTAGGCATGCCATTTTATTCCCTTATTACAATATCTCTGGATATATCAACTGGATTGGTTGGACTAATGTTTGTCTCCCTCTTGACTGTTGAAGGGGGAGAAGGTATTGTCTCACTGTCAATCTCCATCTGATATTCTTTGGGTCTGTTGAATGGGTATCTCTTCTTTAAGGATATCATCTTTGCTTGTCTCGCACAATAATCAATCAAATATGGTTTGGACTCCCGTACCAGGGATAATGGTCCAAGTCTTTGAGGGTTCCCATACTAGGGATAATATCCTTCATTTATTAAAAAATGCACTCAACTATAAAATTAGAGATCAACTGATTTACCTAGTTTGTAGTCATGTTTTAGCTTAGAGGAAGTACTTCTCCTCTCTCTTATCTTCATTCTTTTGAGGTGGATCTGGATCAATGTCAATAGTAGAATCATATTTTCTTCCGTTTCTTCCTTGTTGGGCAGTTTCTTGCATAGTGTCCATATTTGTCACATCTGAAGCACTGAATTTCTGAAACATCTCTTCTTTGATTATAACCTGGGCTTGATGAAGACTTTTCATGTTTGAATGTTTGTTTGAAGTTTCTTTTGAATTTTTCTCCTTTCTTTGTATGAAGTGCAAGAGCATGATTTTCTTCTGAGGAGTGTTCCACTCCTCTATTTCTAAGTCTAAGTTCTTCTTGAGTACAATCTGTCCATAGACAATCAAAGGTTGGTATACTTTCTCTTCCACTGATACTCTGAAGAAAAGGATCCCACTATTTTGGAAGGTTATTGAGAGTAGTTAAGACAAGTTCTCTATCATACATGATTTCTCCAATGGTTTCTAGTTGTTCTTTAATCTTTGATATCTTCATAAAGAAGATAGCAACTATGTCACCTTTCGTCATCTTAGTACTTTGAGGTTGGCTCTTCAAGGTAAGAGCTCTGAGGGTGTTGTCACTTTCAAACATTTCTTTTAATGATCTATTACTAAGTAGATGATTAGTTTTCTTTCTTTGACATCTTCTTCCTTTCTTATCTTCTTCTCTACATCTGTAGCTGTGTCTGGTAAGGTTTTAGTGACCACATCCAAAAGATCATCTTCTTCAAGGGTGACCCAAAGCCTTGATTTCCAGGAGCTTGTTGGAAGCCCTACATGTCTTTTCCCTTTTTGAATGACAAATGACACCTCCTGTAGCTGCCTTCACCTCATCCTGTAAATATTACTATTTAAGGGTGATTATTGGGTTATGAAAAAGGTGTTTGATTATTCTTGTTTTATTTTTATCTTGCATTTTCATGCTTGATTTAGGACTGAAAGCATGAATCAAGCATGTAAACTTAATTTCGCATTATATCCCTTTTCAAAAACATGTTTTAAAGGTCCATTGTGCTTACATCTATTGTATATTTCATACTTAAATGGTTTTCCTTTTTGAGTTTATCAAATGTCGATATAGTACCCATATTGATTTGCATTTGGACTGTAAGATTATTCGTTTGAATCCTTTGTAAATCAACTTCAATGCCAAATATTGATTCACATATGGTTTGTAAAAAACATACCCATTCCAACCCGTTGCAAATCGACTATATCCATTACATGATGTGGGGATTAAATGCACTGAAATCGTATCCTGTACTTTGTTTTCACTGGCAGGATGAATTGACAGGCCTCTCATTTCGAGTTAAGGGTTTGTGTAGTGTGTTGTACTCAGAGCTTTCAACAACAAGAGTGTTCAAACTCCACAACCGAGACCTTCATATGTATGCTGTGATCGCACAGGTGCTCTGCCTTATTTTTTTTCATGGTATTCACTCAGACTTATCCCTCTTACCACAACCATCTAAACCTACAGTTGTTTTGAGTCGCTCTTGTTACAGTCTGGTCAAACCCATAATTGCATGCCAGAGACACGTTTTTGCGGGAGCATTTCCAAGCAAACGGTTACGAATTAGTCGAAACCCTTTAAAACCCATTTCGGAAATGGGCCCTTTTACCTTCAACGCAAGCAATTTCCCCAGGAACTAGATTGTTTCAGAGATATACCTCGACCTTTGGAGGGAAATTTCTCAGAAATTCCATTTCAGTTGAGGTAAGCGTTTTTATTTTATTTTATTTTGCTACAACGATTCCTACAGAAACCCCTATGTTGGATAAATCCTCTTATAGAGAAACATTTTGATTTCTCAAATTACAAGCCAGACCCTTTGAAGAAAACCCCTCGTGATGAGGCAATACCTGATCAGTTTTTACTTGGGCAACAGGATGTTGGTTCTGAGTTTATAGAAACCCTTATGCATGAATTTCTTGTCGAACCTAACCCTACTGTAAAATCAGATAGTAAAGACTCTCACAACCCAAAATGAATTTCTCATATAAGAAAACTGTGACCTCGAGGCGAATGAACAGAGACAAGCGAAGCGTCTAAAAAAGACATGAAATATTGTTATAAAAAAATGCTGACAGTGTAAAGACTTTAATAAATTCTGAGATATCGTGATCCAATTTTTGTTATTAGTTAAATAGTAAGATTGATTTTTGTTACAGTCATGATTTATTTTTTGATTTTCTAATCGATCTGAATCGATTTGGATTTCTGTTACCAATAATAAGACTCGCTACAGAATCAAGATATTCTGTAGCCAAGTCAATTTCTCATATAAAATTTAGGAATTGTTAGTTAATAAAATATTTGACTTGCTCATTTCATTTTTTCAGGATAGGATGTATCTTATGCTGATCTTATGGGATGGAGCATGCTGGACTTAGTTGATTTTCTATCTCCTTTTTGCTTATTTTGTAAATAGGAGAAAACTTTCATAAATTTTGAAGATATAGTTTGATAATGAGTGGCTTTAGGCCCTCTATATTTGTAACTTTTAGATATTTTTTGAGATCTGATCCTATCTCAGAAGATAGGAAATTTAGCTTTCATAAACTCTTTAAATACTCCATATTTTGTAATGGAAATGATCTTGGCTGAGGGAAAAACATGGACGAGTGATTCCAAGACTTAATGAAACAACGTATATGCATTTTGGCTTTAGCCTTTTGTTAATGATGTTTTCATTTATGTTTTGTTAATCCTAATACATTAATGGGTCTGATAGCTTTAGATTTAATGATCTATTATGTTTGGGATATTTATATTATAAATATCGTCTATAATTTGCTGCTCTAGATATAAATATTGTGATCATATCTCCAATTAGAATGATAGGATTTATCTTTGAATTTTAATTGAATGATGAAATGCATGAGTTACTTTTAGATTTATCTTGTTGTAATTAAAGATCACAGGTTTATATTTGTGTTTCCTCCTCTGTCATTAAACCTAAGCTGCCAATATATGTTTTGAATTTATTTATAACAGTCATAAATTTCATTGCAGTTTTCTCTCTTGGACGTGGCAGTTAGATGTTCTTCACTCATACAGATGCTTCGATACACCTCACTAACTAACAAACATGTTAGTTCCTTTGTATTTCTCAATTCTGTCATTTACATATTAATGAAACTAGAATGTATGGCTCAGCTTTCGACTACCCGCACGTCTGTGTTTCATAGTTTAATCAAATCAAGGTTATTTAGATTTACAAAGGAAAACATAAAGGATTTAAATGTGCTTTCTTTATCTACTTCTTAACAGAAATAATTTTCACATTTGATTTCGTAAGTTTCAATTAAAACTTGCAATTTGTAAATGATGTACATAAGTGATATTAGTATATTTTCTGCTTAAAATACCTACAGTAGTTATATAAGAGCATATGTATATATATAATATATAGTTGTTAACATTAGTTTAGTTATTCCTTTCTTTTTCGTTTTCTTTTTTTTGGCTAACAGAGCCATTAAACCCGTCAGAACGAGTTACCCCAAACGACTTGGGTTATTTAGACAACCTCGGACCAGACTCGTTCTTCCAGTTGACGGATGGTCAATTTCGCCCGTCAACAGATCTGAAGTTGTTTTCTCCATCAATCCTATATTCTACTAAGGCTCTGTTCTTCATTTGTTTGTTTTCTTCAAACTCTCGCCAACTGGATTTGAAAACCTAATGATTAGGTTGAATTAGTAACCTTGGATTTTGTTGGGCTTATGAATGCCAACAATCAACTTTGATAGTGTCATATAAATGCTTGTTGAATTAAGAAAAATGTTTCTTCAAGAAGTTCCAAAAATCTATGATCAAGATTCTACAGAAATAATTTAGGCACCCTAGAAACCCTAGGGCCAAAAACTCAAAATCCTCATAATTTGATTTTGAAGGTCTTTGGAGATGCGCTAAGGAAGGTCGTACAACTTGGTCCAATTTTTAGCTCCAACGTCCACTTATAAAGAGGTGAAAGGGCTGATCACGTGAGGGTCGTACAGATTTTTGCAGAAACCCTAGAGGTCATACAGAACTGCAGAAGGAGGACGATTTGGCCTTTTGAAAGCTTGTGCAAGGGTTGTTCAAGACCTATTCTCTGATACCATGTTGATTTTTCTATGAGAAAGGTTAAGTATTAAGTTCATTCCATTTTAGAATTTGACTTAACCATAACCATTAATGTTGTAGCAACCAAGATCACAAGAAGAAACACCATGCACAAGAACACAAGAAGTATCCTGGGAAACCCTTCTCAACAAGGGAATAAAACCCAACCAAAATCCTTTGTTATATTATTCAAGAGAAAGACCTTCACCACCAATAAAATGTAGCACACAAGAGGGTGCTCAAACCCTAGAATACTAGTGCCCAAGAGAGGTGCGCACTTTTCCCAAGAAGGTATACTTGCCAAAATTTCCAAACTCACATGAAAGATATGATTCCTCAATGGGGAATTTACCTTTACTTATACTAAACTGAACCTGTCAACAGAAGTGTCTATTGTCACAACAGGGCTGACCTCTCTATCTTATAATTAATATTGACCAGATTAATTATCTTTTACTTTAATTAACAATTACATTAAGGTGGGGTCGACCTGTACCCTTTACATTACAATTAGGGTTACATGCAGGTCTGACTCTTGAACAATATAGCAAGGGATACACCCACTAGTTCTCATCCACTAGGGGCACATCCATATATGTATGTCCATATCTATGGCTCACTGCATTACATAGAAGAACCACTTCTAGTGCTCAATCACTAGGATCACGTTCACCCGTGCTCATCCACAGGCACATCCACTCAACAGATCTTCTTTCCCACTACATTACATAGGAGAGTAATCTGAGTTTCTCATCAACTCTCTGCTCAGAGGAGGCTAATACATCATCTTCATTTCTCTTCTCATGACAATGCACCCAACACTTTGGGATTTCAAACATTCACCTTGTGCTTAGCCATAGGAAGGTCCAACTCTGCAGATCTCCTTTCTCGCTGCGTTGCATAGGAGAATCATCTGGAGTTCTTCTTAACTCTCTGTAAGGAGGAGGCCATCTCTACGTTCCAGCTCTGTCTCAGATAGGAACCGCACACCCCTCTTAGGGGATTTCTCTTAGGTTTGTAAGTTGGAGAATGTCTCACATAACTGCAATCATCAACACTAAGTGCATCAACCACTTGATTTTCCTTTCCCTTTATATGCTTAATTTTGAAGTCATATTCACTCAGAAATTCCAACCATCTAGTTTGTCTGGAATTTAGTGTTGGTTGTCCAAACAAATGCTTCAAACCACAATGGTCTATCCTTAGTTCGAATTTCTTACCCATAAGGTAATGTCTCCACATTTTTTATGCATGTACAATAACTGCTAACTCCAAGTCATGTGTAGCATAATTCCTATGATGCTCTTTTAATTTTCTAGACTCATAGCAAACCACATGGTCCCTTTGAATGAGAACTCCACTGATTCCTTCCTTGCATGCATCGATCCACACAACAAAATCTTCGTTTGGATATGAAATCTTTAGGATTGGTGCACTTGTCAATATTCCCTTCAACTATTGAAAAATATCTTCACATTTGGAAGTCCATTCAAATTTCACTCCCTTCTTTTGAAAATAAGTGACTGGACTTTCCATCTTTGAAAAATTTCACTCCCAAATCATAGGTGTGTTACATTTTCTACCACACAATGCTTCAAACAAACTCATTTTCAATGAGGCCTGATACCCCTTATTGTAGGATAATTCAACTAATTGGATATAATATTCCCACTATGATGGGTGATCCATCACATACATTCTAAGCATGTCCTCAATTATCCTATTAGTCCTTTATGTTTTCCCATCTAACTCTGGATGATATGTTGTACTAAGATTTAAATTTGTTCCAAAGCCCTTGAACAAACCCTTCCAAAAATTAGAAGTAAACTTTAGATCTTTATCTGAAACTATTTCTTTAGGTACCCCATGTAGCCTAGCAACTTATCTCATATAAATTTCTACAATATTTTTCACCTTGAGTGTAGTCTTTACTGGAATAAAATGTGTTGGTTTAGTCAATTTATCCACCACCACCATGATGGAATCATGTCACTTCACTTTTCTAGGCAACTTAGTAATAAAATAAATCGTAACTACTTCCCACTTCCATTCCGGAATGGGCAATGGTTGTAGCAAACATGTTGGGTGTCTATGTTCTATCTTTACCTTTTGTCATTCTAGACATCAGGCTATTTAATTAGCCACTTCTTTCTTCATTCATGGAAAAAAATATTGGCTTCTTACTGCTACAATCGTCTTCTGATATCCTGGGTGCCTTGCATATAGCACATTATGCATCTCCTTAAAAGTTTCATCTTCCAGTTCACTAGAATTCGACGCATACGCCATACCCTTGTACATGACAAATTCCAACCATCTAGTTTGTTTGGAATTTAGTGTTGGTTGTCCAAACAAATGCTTCAAACCATAATGGTTTTTCCTTAGTTCAAATTTCTTACCCATAAGGTAATTCCTACACATATTCAATGCATGTACAATCGCTGCTAACTCCAAGTCATGTGTAGCATAATTCCTCTCATGCTCTTTTAATTTTCTGGACTCATAGCATACCACATGGTCCCTTTGACTGAGAACTCCACCGAGTCCTTCCTTGCATGCATAGGTGCACACAACAAAATTTTTGTTTGGATCTGCAATCTTCAAGATTGGTGCACTTGTCAATATTCCCTTCAATTGTTGAGAACTCTCTTTACACTTGGAATTCCATTCAAATTCCACTCCCTTCTTTTGCAAAGAAATGATTGGACTTTCCATCTTTGAAAAACCTTTTATGAATATTTGGTAGTAAATGACAAGACCCATGAATGATCTAACCTCTATAACATTCTTTGGCGCTGGACATCCTCTAATGGTCGTTATCTTCTCAAGATCAACTTCTATCCATGTTGCTGATATCATATGCCCCAAGTAGTGAATATTCTTTTGATAAAATATGCACTTACTTAGCTTAGCATACAGTTTATTCTCTCTTAAAACTTGCGATACTATTCTTAAATGTTGTTCATGTTCCTCTTCTGATTTAGATTAGACGAGGATATCATCTAGGAACACAATTACAAACTTGTCCATGTACTCCATGAGCACTCCATTCATCAAACACATAGAAACTACTGGGGCATTTGATATCCCAAATGGCACTAACATGAATTCATAATGCCCATATCATGTTCTGAATGTTGTCTTGCTGATGTCTTCTTCTTTTATCCTCACTTGATGATAGTTTGAAATTAAG
This sequence comes from Picea mariana, assembly GCA_032191745.1. Lineage (NCBI taxonomy): Eukaryota > Viridiplantae > Streptophyta > Pinopsida > Pinales > Pinaceae > Picea > Picea mariana. Next base: position 154,039 of record JASDQU010101405.1, on the reverse strand, counting down.
TCAATCTTCAAAAAGATTTTTGCACCTTTCAAATGATCAAATAAATCATCAATTATGGGAAACTGATACTTATTCTTTATGGTAACCTTATTAAGTTGCCTGAAATCAATACAAAACCTTAAGGTTCAATCCTTATTCTTCACAAAAAGAACCAGGGCTCCCCAAGGTGACACACTTGGGCATATATATCCCTTCTTCAAAAGTTATTCAAGCTGCATCTGTAACTCTTTTAGTTTGGGTGTGCCCATTCTGTAAGGTGTCTTAGACATTGGGGAAACTCCTGGCACCGAATCAATAGAGAAATCAATGTATCTCTTTGGTGGCAATCCTGGAATTTCTCTAAAAACATATTCAAAATCCCTCAAGACCGGATGGCCTTCAATGCTTGCCACTTTTCTTTGGTTGCCTCCTCCATATGAGATGCAAAAATATGACATCCCTTCCTGAAGCTCTTCTTCAAATACATAGCTGTAATCTCTCTAACAACTACAACTCTTGGAATGCCTTGAATCTTTCCTTGATTCCCTTCCTCATCAAGACATGCGATTGTCTTGTTGTAAAAATCTAGGACAACATGATGCTTTTCCAACCAATCCATGCCAATTAGACAGTCATATGAACCCAATGGTACGATGTTTACATATACATTTGTGATAAGTCCAATCATGTCTATTGAGAAATATTTAACCAACTCATTGATTTTCCTCTTAAGCCCCCATGGATAACTAAACCAACCAATATTTCTTATGCTTACTTCTTTGCAAGAGAAGTCTTTCAAAAATGTTAGCATTTATGTAACTATGGCTAGCTCTAGAATCAATCAAAACTGCTATGGGTTGGTTTTCAATCTTACTTTCCACTTTGATCATGGGAGATTGATACTCTACCTGCTTGTTGTCCAAGGCTGCATAAATCCTTGGCATGCTTCCTCCCATGTCTTCCATTGTTTCAAACTTTTGAATGTTATGGATATTCCTCATTATTTCTCCTTTGTGAGGGAAGACCCCATATAAATGATTTCCCTCACATCCCAAACATTGAACAAGTTGTTTCCTTGGTCTTTTCCCAAATGAATCTGCATTACTTTTCTCATTTTGGGCTGCTTTACCTTGTTGATTTGCTTGGGATTTATTTTTGAAAAAGGGTGGCTTAAAACCTTTCTTCCTTTGATCATTTTTCCCTTTCATCTTGTCATTCCAAGATTTTTGGAAAGTTGGCCTTCCTGTGCTTTTCTCATAAAGGTGTCTAGCTCTCCTTATGGTTTCCTCCAAAGTCTTGGGATTATCATATTGTATCTTGTCGCTATAGAAGGAGGGTAAAACACTTAGAAACATTTGGATTTTAACCTTATCATCCTTGATGAAGTCAACATACTTAAGAAATTCAAAGAACCACTTCTCATATTCCTCCATTGTCATGGTTCCCAACTTGAGTTCAAAGAACTCTTTCATATTCTCTCATAGTAATGCTCAGAAAAATATTTCTTTTGGAAATATCCTTTGAACTGCCTCCATGATATCCTCTTCTCATCGAGGTTCTTGGCTTGCTTAATCTGATCCCACCACATGACTACGTTTCCTTGCAAGTGGTACTAGGTGGAAATTCTGGCTTCTACCTGAGAGGGGTAATCATGCAACTGGAAATATTTCTTCATTTCCAAGAACCGGGCCTTTGCCTCTTCTTCCTTCTTTTGTTCACCATTGAAAGTAGGTGGCTTGATTTTCTTGAGTTCACCTTGCAAGATGTCCACCTCATGCATTTTTCTTTGCCTCCGAACATGAGACACACTTGGGTTTCTTCCTTGTCCTGAACTTGCATGAGTTCCTCTAGTGGATTACCTTGGATAATTATGGAACCAGCTCATGCTTCTTGACATCTATCATTTCCATGATCATCCCTTTTGCTATGGGATCTAGATGGAGATACTTGTCTAGCACCATATTCTTTCTTGGTGCCATAATCTTTGTTAACTTTCTTATGCAACATGTTTAAGCTCTAACGTGTCTCTTCTTAAGCTTTCATGATCCTTTCATTATCAGCCCTGTAACTTTTCACTTCCCTATGCAGGCTTCTCATAGTGACATGATCTTGCTTATATCTTCTTCCATTTGACTCTGTCTCAACATTCCCCATGATGACATGTATACCTCTGATATTTTCCTCACGTATGTAATATCCTTGAGCATCTTCCATAACTCCAGTCTTCATATAAGGACTAAAGTTTCTTTATGTACTTCTAATTCTACAAGAAATGTGCATATAATAAGTATTGTTAGAAATATGCATAGCATAAAACATTTCATTATATAGAATACAAGTTATTTCTTCACCAATTTACGAAGGACACATTGCACCAATTTAAATTTTGACTTTCTTGATGCATTCCTCCTTGTAACATATTCCCAATGACTAAACTTATCCCTCAATCTGAATTCTGGGTGAAAAGTTACAACAACTACATGCTACAATTCCACTCTTTTTACAGCTATAGAAATTTATTTATTAATTTATGTGAAATTCAATTACCAAAATCAAAATTATAGGTTTAAATGTGTCTTCTATTCCTCAATACCTTTCCAACGAATATTTTTTTCCTCAAATACGAGCTTCGAGTTGAAAGTTATGGTCCGGAGAAGTTTAGGTTATTTTACTCAATTTACTCATGTATGCTACATGTGTCTTATTTCTCTTTCCACACATTTTCTAGCACCCATAACCAAAATTTGACTCCACCGCTAGATTCTATGTGTCATAATATTTCCGTCAACTGCTCCTGTGCCTCAAACAGACTTCTGAGCATAGAGTTATGCCCTTTGGAAGTAATATCAATGCCAAAAGTTTACCCTCACTATTTTGGTTGTAACTTTCTCATACGAGCTCCGTTTCACGAACTGTTTAGCTCATTGGATATCTCTCAAGTTATTTTATTTGAATTGTAGAGACATAGTGTATCTTGGCACACCCTGTTCTCCTAGGTTTTGACTTGATAAAAATTCCATTTAGGGCCTAAAAAATGCCCCGCAAGTTAATGACCTTCAAAGATATGAAAAATTTCAGAAAATTTCACACAAAATTTACTGTTTTACTAGTGTAACAATTATTTAAATCTCAATCCTTGATCTCAAATAAATATACACAATGATATTTTGTTTGAACTTGTTGGCCATCGACAATTGGTATCATCCTTTTGATGCACAAAACATTTTTCCAAAGTTTTCGATCCGACCGTCGATCATCAATCCAATTCCCTGACACCCGATTTTCAAGAAACTCTTATATCGACCGTCAACAATATTTGTTGGTGAATGAAAAAATCTCTGCTGAATCTTCCAATGATCGACCACCATCCCATCGGTGATTGATGATCCTCGATGAATGCCGAACACTCTCCCCAAATCGGTCGATTTGACCATCGACCATCAACCACTTCTGTTGGCTGACGTGGCATGACATGTATATTCTAATGTGAAATGACATGTTATCCTGAGGTGTCAACTTGGGTGATGTGGAATGAAACGTGGATGATGACGTCATCATCCTCTTTCCCCGATCAACCACTAGCCGGTTCTCTTGGAAAACTCGGATACCTCACCGACTTTGGTCGACACTAGACCATCAGCGCATCGACCATCAATGAATTCTCTTTCTTAATTAGAACACTTCACATAATCGATTAACACCCAACCACTTTCCCATTATCCATCAACAATGTTAGTCGGCGACCGAAAATACTTCGTTGGATTCGACCAACCCCCGACCTTCGACCATCGACGGTCAGATTTTTCTTACAACCAAACTGAGTCTTCGTCATTTCTGCCAATTTCTGCCATCCATCCATCGATCATTCACAATTTCTCTTGGTGAAATTTAACACTTAGAAAATTTTTGACTTTTCTCTAATTGATCTGAATCGTCGGTCTGATCCCTTTCACAACTCCTGATTTAATCCTGGTCATTGATCCCATCAACCTTTCAAATGGTCGAATCCTTAGGAATTTTAAAATATATAATGAAGAATCCCAACCATTGATCTAGAGTTCAAAAGAGATCTCAGTCGTTGATCCACCAAACTGCCTGCAACTCTACATGTGACCATTAAAACTTGAATTTTGACCATTCCAGGTTGAATTTCTATCTGCAACTTCACCACTCTACTCCATTAACCTTGTTAAACCATCATGAGTCATTCAAACTCATATTTTCCCCACGGATTTGGGGATTTCTCTCTAAATTCTTCATTTTTTCCCCAAATCGGTCATAGAGTAAAATCTGCAACATCGAATTTCCATAATAAAAACGTCCCCTAGCCCATCTGAGTGACATTATGATGCATAATACTTTAAAAAATGAAATTTATGGCCAAATAATTTAATTGTTTTACTGTTGGCCAATTTCCTATTGCTTACAACTACGAATACAAACATATTTAGCTATTGTCTACAACCATAAAAAAAAAAGATGCATCTACAACATGCTAATAATCAACATGAAATGAAACTAAACAACTCATTACAACAACATATAAATCGCTTCCAAATACACAGAGTTCATGCACAAGAATTAAACACATAATTTAACATAACAACAAGTTAAAACACTTATCTTTTCACAACAGTTGTGCAACCAGTTGCTTGNACGGAAATTCCACCCAACCATAGATTGCATGTTCCAAATCTCAATAACCAGTCACCCCTAAGCTAAGGCTAGAAATCCAAAAAAGAGGGTGGTCTCTCATAGTCCATTCACAACTCATAAAACTCTCAACCCAACTGATAGTGTCCTAGAACTATCCCGATTTTCCACTAGTTCTCTTCCTCTTGACCTGTCCAACTGAAGGAATGTATCCCTTCACTGATATTAGTTCCTCGGGCATCGCATTCTTTTATCAGGGTCTCTCTGGAACATGAAGTTAGGGATATCTTAGTTGGGAACTTAAGGGAAAATGATGCTAGGAAACTATTAAAAAACCAACAACAAACACTTGTTGTTTTAGTGCAACTCACACATGAGTTCAATCTTTAGGCCTGACAACCTAACTCTTCAGTTTTCTAGCTCCAAATCACTCTAATTACACTCTAACATGCTCTAGAATTCTCCCTCCATGGATGCATCAACTTCCAGCTTTGTTTCTTTCTCTCCTTTTTTTCCCATACAAAACTTGACTTTTTAAAACTTGTTATCCCAACCCATACATATTTCCTCTTTTTGTCTTTCCTTTCTTGACTCGCACTCTTCCCCAAGTTGATTGCACACCACCCCCATGTGCCCAATAAATTTTGGATGTGACCACTCACACCCACCCTCTTACATGTATTCAATGATTGGATTTGGGAACACTCAATCAGAAATGGGAAGGTTCACATACAAATAGAAACTTTAGGAAAATGGGTTAAGTTAATATACATGGGTATTTCCCCCTTGGACCCCTCTTGGCCATTATCCTAGACACTCCCCTCTCTTGTGGATTAATTGAGCTCCCATCTCTTGTACATGTCTCTTTAGCAATTGGCATCACATTTTATTAATAAAACAAGAAAATACAAATCACATATTACATCGCTTGGCCATAGCTACATATTATATCTACATAAGCATTAATTAAATTGGGGATTATACTGGGGATGTTACATTCCCCCTCCCCTACAATTGTGCATCGTCTTGCATTTTGTCTTCTTGCATTGGGGATTAACAGAGTCTTGCATTCTGTCTTCTTCAAAACTATCAAAACTTTACGGGTATTTTTCCCACATGTTCTATTCATGCTCCCATGTAGCATCTCAGGACCATAGTAGGTCCATTGGACCTTTACCAACCCTATGGGTGTTTTCCTTAACAAGTTGACTTTCTGGTCCATAATGCATATTGGTTCCACCTAAAAATTCTCTTCATGCTCCACCTGGATCATATTCCAATCAATTATTTGGTTAGGATCATGCACACATTTCTTTAAAAATGACACATGAAATACATTATGCACTCTCATGGATGCAGGAAAAGCTAACATGTATGCAACTGACCCTATCTTTTCTAGTATTTTCAAAGGCCCACAATATCTTTCTTCCAACTTTGGGCATCTTCCTAATCTTATCAAACTTTTCTTTGCCTTCACTTTCAAAAACACATGTTCTCCCACTTTAAAATCTCTAAAAATTATGTTCTTGTATGCATAAATTTTTTGCCTATCCTAGGCA
>JASDQU010101405.1:129369-147798 GCA_032191745.1 Picea mariana | reverse complement strand
TGTTTCAAACTTCTGAATGTTATGGATATTCCTCATTATTTCTCCTTTGTGAGGGAAGACCCCATATAAATGATTTCCCTCACATCCCAAACATTGAACAAGTTGTTTCCTTGGTCTTTTCCCAAATGAATCTGCATTATTTTTCTCATTTTGGGCTGCTTGACCTTGTTGATTTGCTTGGGATTTATTTCTGAAAAAGGGTGGCTTAAAAACTTTCTTCCTTTGATAATTTTTCCCTTTCATATTGTCATTCCAAGATTTTTGGAAAGTTGGCCTTTCTGTGCTTTTCTCATAAAGGTGTCTAGCTCTCCTTATGGTTTCCTCCAAAGTCTTGGGATTATCATATTGTATCTTGTCGCTATAGAAGGAGGGTAAACCACTTAGAAACATTTGGATTTTAACCTTCTCATCCTTGATGAAGTCAAATACTTCAAAAATTCAAAGAACCACTTCTCATATTCCTCCATTGTCATGGTTCCCAACTTGAGTTCAAAGAAATCTTTCATATTCTCTCATAGTAATGCTCAGAAAAATATTTCTTTTGGAAATATCCTTTGAACTGCCTCCATGATATCCTCTTCTCATCGAGGTTCTTGGCTTGCTTAATATGATCCCACCACATGGCTACGTTTCCTTGCAAGTGGTACTAGGTGGAAATTCTGGCTTCTACCTGAGAGGGGGTAATCACGCAACTAAAAAATATTTCTTCATTTCCAAGAACCGGGCCTCTGCCTCTTCTTCCTTCTTGTGTTCACCATTGAAAGTAGGTGGATTGATTTTCTTGAGTTCACCTTGCAAGATGTCTGCCTCATGCGTTTTTCTTTTCCTTCGAACATGAGACACACTTGGGTTTCTTCCTTGTCTTGAACTTGCATGAGTTCCTCTAGTGGATTACCTTGGATAATTATGGCGCCAGCTCATGCTTCTTGACTGTCTATCATTTCCATGATCATCCCTTTTTCTATGGGATCTAGATGAAGATACTTGTCTAGAACCATATTCTTTCTTGGTGCCATAGTCTTTGTTAACTTTCTTATTCAACATGTTTAAGCTCTAACGTGTCTCTTCTTGAGCCTTCATAATCCTTTCATTATCATCCTTGTAACTTTGCACTTCCCTATCCAGGCTTCTCATAGTGACACAATCTTGCCTATATCTTCTTCCATTTGACTTTGTCTCAACATTCCCCATGCTGACATGTATACCTCTGATATCTTCCTCACATATGTAATATCCTTGAGCATCTTCCATAACTCTAGTCTTCATATAAGGACTAAATTTTTTTTATGTACTTCTAATTCTACAAGAAATGTGCATATAATAAGTATTGTTAGAAATATGCATAGCATAAAACATTTCATCATATAGAATACAGGTTATTTCTTCACCTATTTATGAAGGACACATTGCACCAATTCAAATTTTGATTTTCTTGATGCATTCCTCCCTGTAACAGCTTCCCAATGACTAAACTTATCCCTCAATCTAAATTCTGGGTGAAAAGTTACAACAACTACATGCTACAATTCCACTCTTTTTACTGCTATAGAAATTTATTTATTAATTTATGTGAAATTCAATTGCAAAAATGAAAATTATAGGTTTAAATATGTCTTTTAATCCTCAATACCTTTCCAACGAATATTTGTTTTCTCAAATACGAGCTCCGAGTTGAAAGTTATGGTCCAGAGATGTTTAGGTTATTTTACTCAATTTACTCATGTATGCTACATGTGTCTTATTTCTCTTCCCGCACATTTTCCGGCACCCATAACCAAAATTTGACTCCACCACTAGATTCTATGTGTCATAATATTTCCGTCAACTGCTCCTGTGCCCCAAACAGACTTCTGAGCATATAGTTATGCCCTTTGGAGGTAATATCAGTGACAAAAGTTTACCCTCACTATTTTGGCTGTAACTTTTTCATACGAGCTCCGTTTCATGAACCGTTTAGCTCATTGGATATCTCTCAAGTTATTTTATTTTAGTTGTAGAGACATAGTGTATCTTGGCACAGCCTGTTCTCCTGGGTTTTGACTTGATAAAAATGCCATTTAGGGCCTAAAAAATGCCCCGCAAGTTAATGATCTTCAAAGATATGAAAAATTTTAGAAAATTTCACACAAAATTTATTGTTTTACTAGTGTAACAATTATTTAAATCTCAATCGTTGATCTCAAATAACGATACACAATTATATTTGGTATGACCTTGTTGGCCATCGACAATTGGTATCATCCTTTTGATGCACAAAACGTTTTTCCAAAGTTTCCAATCCGACCGTCGATCATCAATCCAATTCCCCGACACCCGATTTTCAAGAAACTCTTATATCGACCGTCAACAATATTTGTTGGTGAATGAAAAAATCTCTACTGAATCTGCCAATGACTGATCACCATCCCATCGGTGATTGATGATCCTCAATGACTGTTGAACACTCTCCCCAAATCAGTCGATTTGACCATCGACCATAAACCACTTATGTTGGCTGACGTGGCATGACATGTATATTCTAATGTGAAATGAAATGTTATCCTGAGGTGTCAACTTGGGTGATGTGGAATGAAACATGGATGATGATGTCATCATCCTCTTTCCCCCATCAACCACTAGCCGATTCTCTTGGAAAACCCGGATACCTCACCGACTTCGGCCAACGCTGAACCATCAATGCATCGACCATCAATGACTTCTCTTGCTTAATTAGAACACTTCACAGAATCGATTGATGCCCAACCACTTTCCCATTAGCCATCAACAATGTTTGTCGGTGACTGAAAATACTTCGTTGGATTCGACCAACCCTTGACCTTCGACCATCGACGGTCAGAGTTTTCTTACAACCGACCCGACTCTTTGTCATTTCAGCTGATCCATCCATCAGTCATTCACAATTTCTCTTGGTGAAATTTAACACTTAGACAAATTTTGACTTTTCTCTAATTGATCTGGATCGTCGGTCTGATCCCTTTCACAACTCCCAATTTAATCCCGGTCATTGATCCCATCAACCTTTCAAATGGTCGAATCCTTAGGAATTTTTAAATATATAATGAAGAATCCCAACCATTGATCTAGAGTTCAAAAGAGATCTCAGTCGTTGATCCACCAAATTGCCTGTAACTCTACATGCGACCATTAAAACTTGAATTTCTACCATTCCAGGTTGAATTTCTATCTGCAACTTCAGTGCTCTACTCCGTTAACCTTGTTAAACCATCACGAGTCATTCAAACTCATATTTTTTCCCACGGATTTGGGGATTTCTCTCTAAATTCTTCATTTTTTCCCCAAATCGGTCATAGAGTAAAATCTGCAACATCGAATTTCCATAATAAAAACGTCCCCTAGCCCATTTGAGTGACATTATGATGCATAATACTTTAAAAAATGAAATTTACGGCCAAATAATTTAATTATTTTACTGTTGGCCAATTTCCTATAGCTTACAACTACGAATAAAAACAGATTTAGCTATTTTCTACAACCATAAAAAAAATAGATGTATCTACAACATGCTAATAATCAACATGAAATGAAACTAAACAACTCATTACAACAACATATAAATCGCTTCCAAATACACAGAGTTCATGAACAAGAATTAAACACATAATTTAACATAACAACAAGTTAAAACACTTATCTTTTCACAACAGTTGTGCAACCAGTTGCTTGGGACGAACATTCCACCCAACCATAGATTGCATGTTCCAAATATAAATAATTAGTCACCCCTGAGCTGAGGCTAGAAATCCACAAAAGAGGGTGGTCTCTCACAGTCCATTCACAACTCATAAAACTCTCAACCCAATTGATAGTGTCCTATAACTATCCCGATTTTCCACCAGTTCTCTTCCTCTTGACCTATCCAACCCAAGGAATGTATCCCTTCACTGATATTAGTTCCTCTGGGTGTCGCATTCTTTTATCAGGGTCTCTCTGGCACATAAAGTTAGGAATCTCTCAGTTGGGAACCTAAGGGAAAATGATACTAGGAAACTATTAAAAAACCAACAACAAACACTTGTTGTTTTAGTGCAACTCACACATGAGTTCAATCTTCAGGCCTGACAACCTAGCTCTTCAGTTTTCTAGCTCCAAATCACTCCAATTTCACTCTAACATGCTCTAGAATTCTCCCTCCATGGCTGCATCAACTTCCAACTCTGTTTCTTTCTCTCCCTTGTTTCCCATACAAAACTTGACTTTTTAAAACTTGTTGTCCCAACCCATACATATTTCCTCTTTTTGTCTTTCCTTTATTGACTCGCACTCTTCCCCAAGATGATTGTACACCACTCCCATGTGCCCAATAAATTTTGGATGTGACCACTCACACCCACCCTCTTACATGTATTCAATGATTGGATTTGGGAACACTCAATCAGAAATGGGAAGGTTCACATACAAATAGAAACTTTAGGAAAATGGGTTAGATTAATATACATGGGTATTTCCCCCTTGGACCCCTCTTGGCTATTATCCTAGACACTCCCCTCTTGTGGGTTAATTCAGCCCCCATCTCTTGTACATGTCTCCTTAGCAATTGGCATCCCATTTTATTAATAAAACAAGAAAATACAAATCACATATTACATCGCTTGGCCATAGCCACATATTATATCTACATAAGCATTAATTAAATTGGGTATTATAATGGGGATGTTACATTCCCCCTCCCCTACAATTGTGCGTCATCTTGCATTTTGTCTTCTTGCATTGGGGATTAACAGAGTCTTTCATTTTGTCTTCTTCAAAACTATCAAAACTTTACGGGTATTTTTCCCACATGTTTTATTCATGCTCCCATGTAGCATCTCAGGACCATAGCAGGTCCATTGGACCTTTACCAACCCTATGGGTGTTTTCCTTAACAAGTTGACTTTCTGGTCCATAATGCGTATTGGTTCCACTTGAAAATTCCCTTCATGCTCCACCTGGATCATATTCCAATCAATTATTTGGTTAGGATCATGCACACATTTCTTTAAAAATGACACATGAAATACATTATGCACTCTCATGGATGCAAGAAAAGCTAACATGTATGCAACCGGCCCTATATTTTCTAGTATTTCCAAAGGCCCACAATATCTTTCTTCCAACTTCGGGCATCTTCCTAATCTTATCAAACTTCTCTTTGCCTTCACTTTCAAAAACACATGTTCTCCCACTTTAAAATCTCTAAAAATTATGTTCTTGTATGCATAAAGTTTTTTCCTATCCTAGGCAGCTTTTAAATTCAATTTGATCTTGGCCATTTGATCTTCCATTTCTTTTAACAATTCTGGCCCAACAACTGCTATGTCTACTGGATTATCCCATCTCAAGAACATGTTACATTTTCTGCCATATAATGCTTCAAATGGACTCCTTTTCAATGAGGCCTGATACCCATTATTATAGGAAAATTCAACTAAATCGATATAATCTTCCCACTTTGATGGCTGATCCATCACATACATTCTAAGCATGTCCTCAATTATCCTATTAGTCCTTTCTGTTTTCCCATCTAACTCTAGATGATATGTTGTACTAAGATTTAAATTTGTTCCAAATGCCTTGAACACACCCTTTCAAAAATTAGAAGTAAGCTTTGGATCTTTTCTTGAAACTATTTCTTTAGGTACCCCATGTAGCCTAGAAACTTCTCTCATATAAATTTCTACAATATTTGTTGCCTTGTGTGTAGTCTTTACTGGAATAAAATGTGTTTCTTTAGTCAATTTATCCACCACCACCATGATGGAATCATGCTGCTTCATTATTCTGGGTAGTTGAGTAATAAAATCAAATGTAACTACTTCCCACTTCCATTCTAGAATGGGCAATGTCTGTAGCAAACCTACTAGTTGTCTAATGTAACTACTTCCCACTTCCATTCTAGAATGGGCAATGTCTGTAGCGAACCTACTAGTTGTCTATGTTATGGATTTACCTTTCAACATTCTAGACATCGGGCTATGTAATTAGCTACTTCTTTCTTCATTCCTGGCCAAAAATATTGGCTTCTTACTACTGGAATCGTCTTTTGATATCATGGGTTCCCTGCATATGACACATTATGCATCTCCTTCAACACTGCATTTTTCAGTTCACTAGAATTTGGCACATACACCTTACCCTTGTACATGAGAATTATGTCTTATTGTAGCTCATAATAATTAAATTTCTGCTGAAAATTACCTTGTTGTAATGCTTCTTTTATTTTCACATAGTGCTGATCTGAATTTACTGCTGCAATAATTTTATCTTTCATATATAACATGTACATGCTAATGGCTGCAATATTCACTTCATGAGATCTCCTGCTGAGTGCATCAACCACTTGGTTTTTCTTACCCTTTATATGCTTAATTTCGAAGTCATATTCACTCAGAAATTCTAGCTATCTAGTTTGTCTGGCATTTAGTGTTGGTTGTCCAAACAAATGCTTCAAACCAAAATGGGTTGTCCTTACTTCAAATTTCTTACCTATAAGGTAATTCCTCCACATTTGCAATGCATGTACAATCGCCGCTAACTCCAAGTCATGTGTAGCATAATTCCTCTCATGCTCTTTTAATTTTATGGACAACATACCACATGGTCCCTTTGACTGAGAACTCCATCGAGTCCTTCCTTGCATGCATCAGTGCACACAACAAAATATTAGTTTGGATCTATAATCTTCAAGATTGGTGCACTTGTCAATATTCGCTTCAACTGTTAAAAACTCTCTTCACACTTGGAAGTCCATTCAAATTTCACTCCCTTCTTTTGCAAAGAAGTGATTGGAATTTCCATCTTTGAAAAACCTTTTATGAATCTTCGTTAATAACCGAAAATACCAATGCATGATATAACCTATGTAACATTATTTGGTGCTAACCATCCTCTAATGGCCTCTATCTTCTCAGGATCAACTTCTATCTATGTTGCTGATATTATATGCCCCAAGTAGTGAATCTTCTTTTGATAAAAGATGCACTTACTTAACTTAGCATACAATTTATGCTCTCTTAAAACTTGCAATACCATTCTTAAATGTTTTTCATGTTCTTCTTCTGATTTAGAGTAGATGAGGATATCATCTAGGAACACAATTACAAACTTGTCCAGGTACTCTCTGAACACGCCATTCATCAAACACATAAAAACTACTGGGGCAATTGATAGCCCAAATGTAACTACTGTGAATTCATAATGCCCATATCTTGTTCTGAATGTTGTCTTGCTGATGTTTTCTTCTTTTATCCTCACTTGATGATAGCTTGATCTCAAGTCAATCTTTGAAAATATTCTTGCACCTTTCAGCTGATCAAATAAATCATCAATTCTTGGAAAATGATACTTATTCTTTATGGTAAACTTATTAAGCTATCTGAAATCAATACACAGCCTTAAGGTTCTATCCTTCTTCTTCACAAAAAGCATCGGGGATCCCCAAGGTGACACACTTAGGCATATATATCCATTCTTCAAAAGTTTGTCAAGCTGCATCTGTAACTCTTTTAGTTTTGGTGTGCCCATTTTGTAAGGTGTCTTAGACACCGGGGCAGCTCTTGGCACCAAATCAATAGAGAAAAAAAATGTCTCTCTTTGGTGGAAATCCTGGAATTTCTCTAAAAACATCTTCAAAATCCCTCAAGACCAGATGGTATTCAATGCTTTCCACTTTGTCTTTTGCTGCATCCTCCATATGGGTTGCAAACATCTGACATCCCTTCCTGAAACTCTTCTTCAACTGCATAGATGAAATCTCTCTAACAACTACAACCTTTGGAATTTCTTGAACATATCCTTGCTTCCCTTCCTCATCAAGGCATGTGATTGTCTTGTTGTAAAAATATAGGACAACTTTATGCTTTTCCAACCAATCCATGCCAATTAGACAGTCATATGAACTTAATGGTATGATGTTTACATCTACATCTGTGCTAAGTCCATTCATGTCTATCGGGTAATATTTAATGAACTAATTGGTTTTCCTCTTAGCCCCCATGGCTAACTGAACTAACCAATATTTATTATATTTCTTAATTCTTTGCAAGTGAAATATTTCAACAATGTTATCATTTATGTAACTATGTCTAGCTCCAGAATCAGTCAAAATTGATATGGGTTGGTTGCCAATATTACCTTCCACTTGGATCATGGGGGATTGATACTCTACATGCTTGTTGTACAAGGATGCATAAATCCTTGGCATGATTTCTCCCATGTCTTCCATTGCTTCAACCTCTTGAATGTTGTGTATAGTACTCATTCTTTCTCCTTTGTGAGGGAAGTCCCTATATAAGTGATTTCCCTCACGTCCCCAACATTGAACAAGTTGTTTCCTTGGCCTTTTCCCAAATGAATCTACATTCTTTTGCTCTTTTTGGGCTACTTGACCTTGTTGATTTTCTTGGGAGTTATTTCTGAAAAACGGTGGCTTAAAACCTTTCTACCTTTGATCCTTTTTCCCTTTCATCTTGTCATTCTAAGATTTTTGGAAAGTTGGCCTTCCTTTTCTTTGCTTATAAATGTGTCTTTCTCTCCTGATGGTTTCCTCCAAAGTCTTGGGATTATCATATTGTATCTTTTCTCTATAGAAGTTTTGATATTATGGTAGCTGCGAGAGGTATTTACCTCCACGTGTAAACCTAACGAGAATAAAATATTCCGAGAAGAAAGAAGAAACCCTAATTAGTTGGCTAATAACCCTAGAAGACAAGTCGGCTCAAGAGGATAACTTGTATTAGGTTATTAGCCTCCAAGAGAAGAAGTCATCTAAAGGAAATATTATATACTAAGTAAATAGGCACCCATAATGAGAAGTCGGCCCAGGCAGTTTTCCAGATTTAGTATAAATATAGGAGGCCAGTCTTCATTATGATAGGCATTCTCATAACTGCAGAAGCAAAACTTGTGCGCATTGCAGTTGGTCTGTTTGTGCACAATTTTGGAGGAGAGATGTTGTTGCAGTTGCTGCAGCTAGCAGATTTCGGTTTTGGCTTGGAATATCTCTTGGTTATGGTTTGGACTCTTTGATCGGCTCTTTCTTGGTGCACTATCCTTCGAGAAAGGTGTTCCACCCTTTGTTTGGCTATCTAGCCTAGGGTTTGCTTCCAGAATGATTCTTGGTCAAGGTTAAGGTGCTCGGGGGTGGCTTCGACCTATGGTTGGGTGAAAATAGTGATATTGTATATGGTTAAACGAGCACATCCATTAGATTCTAACAGGTTATGGGCCCACACCTCCTTCATTCAATCTAACCATTGGAAAGGAGCATTTCCATAAGGATACTAAGCTCATTGAAGAACTGTCACCAGGGTTTCTAGCAGGAGCAATTACCAAATCACTGCCGCTAGGGTTACTAGCAGGTGCAGTTGCAGAAACCCTAACCCTCTCATTGAGGCACCTTAAGTGAATGGATTGACCTAATTTCCAGATAGACTAGTGTGCCCTAGCCTAGTGCATCTCTTGGTACTCTCAGCGAGAAAAAACGTCAAGTTTGAGTTTTTGGTCAAATCTAGGGTTGACCCAGTCAAGGCAACCATGAATTACTCTATGAAGTCAGAAATCAAGTTAGATGGGGCTTCTAACTTCAGAGAATGGAAGACAAGAATTGACCTCATCCTTTCCAAGAATAAAGTGTTGGATATCGTGAAAGGAAAGATTGTGGAACCATAGTTTGAAGAAGGAAAAGAGAAGGAACCAAAGAACGTTGCAGTTATGGAGAAGTTCAAAGACAGTGACATCAATTCCATGAGTATCAAAGTGGACTCTATAAAATACCAATTGATACCCTACATCTCCCATATTGACTCATCTAAGAAGATGTATGATTCCCTAACAAACTTCTTCTCATTCAGAAACATTGGACAAGTAATGAGTATGAAGAATGAGCTCCGTGACATGAATATGAATGATGATGAAAAAATAACATCATACTTTGTGAGGATCTCTCAGTTAAGATATCAAATACAATCTATTGAAGAGATCATCTCAGAGAAGGAACTGGTAAATACAGTACTCAACGGTCTTCCCAAGATATGGGATGCATTTGCCGCAAGTATGAACACAAGGAAGGAGTATCCTACATTTGAAGAACTTTGGACTTGATGTGCACAAGAATAATCAAGGATTAGTTCAAAAGAGAAACCTCAAAACAAATACGATGAAAAATCATTCACAACAAGAATCAATAATTTTAGGAACAAAAGGAAGTTTAGTTCAAGGAAGAAGCCAAATCAAGAGTAAGATATGTCAGAAATACAATGCTTCAACTGTCAAAAGTATGGTCACTACAAGAGTCATTGTCACAAGTTGAAGAAAAGGAAGGAGACACATGAAGCATCTGTTGCTGAAGAAAAGGAACCTTCAAAGAAGATTAAGCAGGATGAAACATACTTCTTCTTCTAAGACAAGGTAAACAACACTCTTCATAGTTCTTGTATATACCATGTTTTCTATACATATCTTGCATATCTATTTCTTAGAAGATAATATGTTAAAAGAGAAACTATACTTATGAAAGAACAACAAGATAAGGATTGCTACAAGTCATATAATACACATGAAAGGATGAAGTACATCAACAACCTCTGGTAACAATTCATGTGGAAGTTATTATCAGAATCAATCTTGAAGAACCCTAGAAGAAGTAAAGACAGAAAGAAGTCAGAAATCAAGATGAAATTGGAAAAATATTTATGACACTTTTCAGAAGGCAATAAGGATGCAGACGAAAGCATGGACTCTCCTAGATTGAGGGAGCTGATTACATTATCAAAAGAAGAACATGAATTCATGCATGAAGCAAGGATTAGGAGGGAGATAATCCTAAATTATATGATCCATTGAAGATGATGAAGTATCTATCCATGGTAGAAACCATGAAAAGCAACATGTGTTCAGTGTGACTTCAGAAGAAGTCTTCTTCGAAAAGAAGCCTTAAAGTAATCCTTAGTTTTCCATCCACATCCATGATCCTATGATGAAAGAAATAAGTTGGAATATTCAGAGCATGGAATCTATAGAAAACTCCATGAACTCAAGAGCTAAAGAGAAACATGATGAAGAACATGAAGATTCCAAAAGACAGAACAACCATTTAGTGTATCGAGAATCACAAGACTGCCAACCTGATATGAACTCACTAAAAGAAATCAAGAAAAGGAAATGAAAGTTGTGATGAAGAACAATGTATGGAAGACTTATGAATGAAAGCATTTCAATATACAGAACTAGAGGTTCTCCCAGATGGAGGGAGAAGACTATGATGATTGCTTGTGAACCAGACATACCTCTACACGAGCCAATATATCATCCACAATATCCATAGGTTGGATTTTACATGTAGAGAAACCTTAAAGGCTTTGAGGTATACCAAAAAGAGACCCTTGTATGTAGATGGAAGAAGATCTTGTATGGATTCAAACAACTTGGTGCATAGCCTTCAATACACAATAGAAGCGTGGTGAAAATATTTCTATAACAAAGATATTGTATCAGAATGGTTACTCAGAAATCCAGGATGATGGATTGCTAATCCATGACAAGATCTCATAGATATGTTCTAGTTTGAGCCCTGACATGATGTTATGAGCTAGTAGGAAACAAAAGATGAATCCAACAATGATATAATACATTGATCAGAGCTATATGAAGCCTTCAGAGAAAACCAATGTTCCAGAAAGACTGAAGTACATTGAGATCAAGCATTACACTCTCCATGATGAAGTCTAGAAAAGAGAAAGTGGTTCTCCAATATATATATCCACAGATGAGCAGATAAGCAGACATTTTGGTGAAGCCTCTGTCCAAGATGAAAAAGTTTGTGTACTCAAGATGGATCTTGTGGAGACGACTTCCTTATTGAAAAAGGAAGAGATGACTCCCAGGTTGGGAGGGAGAACTGATGTGTTATTGATTTATGGATAGTCACTTTCAAGTTCAAAAAATGGTCCAGGATGAGCAGTTCCTTTCCACTTCAAAAAGTAGTTTGAGATTTCGGACGGACAGACATTTTCCAGTTCAGAAAATGGTCCAGATCGAACGATCATTTTCGTAATGAAAATGGTTCGATGGATTGTTGATGTACCATAGACAACGATTCCCCTTGTGTTTAACATAGGGAATGGTCTAGGATAGTCTCTCTTCTTGACAATCACTCTTAGTAGTGGTCAAGAAGACTGGTCCACCTCACTGGATAATCATTCTTTCGAAGCTCACAGTTGTGAGCAGTTTCGAAGAATGGTTCGTTTTGGAGGTTGGTGCAGGACAGTCATTTCCTTTGAAAATGGTCTAGACAATCATTCTCTAGGGAAGATTCATTCTCTCCAGGCTGTACTTTGTTTAGTGCCGGAGCAATGGCCTAGATAGGTGAATGGTCCAGGTTCAAAAATTAGGGACAAGAATTCCCTAGGGCAGATTCATTCTCTCCAGGTTGCACTTTGTTTAGTGCTGGAGGAATGGCCCAGATTGGGAATGGTCCAGGCTCAGAAATTGGGATAGTTATTCTTTCTTTCTTGAGAATAATATTCCAGATAGATCATCATTGATGTTTTACCTTATGAGGGTATATGCTCTTCCATATCTCACAGATGTGAGTGGAAGAGTGGCCCAGATGACTCAGTTTATATCATAACAATGTCTTCTGTGCAGGTTGATATCAGATGATATGATTGTTATGGAGACTGTATGTCTCCGGAAAATAGATGCATACTACTGTAGTGTATGTGTTCCACTGATTGCGACTATATGTCACTGATCAAGTATCTGTGTGCTACTTGGTGTGGTAGTGTACCACTGGATAGTAGTTGTGTACTACTATGGATAGACATAGTTGTGTTCTATTGAATGACATTGTTCTGATTTCCTTGAAGACTATTAGTAGAGTTGGAAAATGTTTAATCAACTAGATAGATGATCAATGGACAAAGATTTCCCAGACAGAAAATGGTCCAGGACATTTATTCTTCCAAGACATATGTCCAGATTAGAAGAATGGTTCTTGTGTCACTTTGTGGAGTGAGTGAATTATCCAACATCATGTCTAATTATTCAAATGGAGTATGGTTTCGAGAGATGATGCAACTGAATAAACTAATAGTGATGATGGTTCTCATGATCTAGTCATGAGATAGTCTATACGACTATGTTGATGCTACCGAGTGAATGGTATGTTTGTGCTCAATACCATTACCTTCAATACCTCCCTAGCTAGGAGGGAGTGTTGATATTATGGTAGTTGCGGAAGGTATTTACCTCCACGTGTAAACCTGACGAGAATAGAATATTTCGGGAAGCAAGAAGAAACCCTAACTAGTTGGCTAATAACCCTAGAAGACAAGTTGGCTCAAGAGGATAACTTGTATTAGGTTATTAGCCTCCAAGAGAAGAAGTCAACTAAAGGAAATATTATATACTAAGTAAATATGCACCCAAAATGAGAAGTTGGCCCAGACAATTTTCCAGATTTAGTATAAATATAGGAGGCCAATATTCATTCTGGCATGCATTCTCAGAACTATAGAAGCAACACTTGTGCGCACTATAGTTGGCCAGTTTGTGCACAAGTTTGGAGGAGAGATGCCATTGCAGCTGCTACAGCTAGAAGATTTCAGTTTTGGCTTGGACTATCTCTTGGTTGTGGTTTGGACTCTCTGATCAGCTTTTGCTTGGTGCGCTATCCTTGGAGAAAGGTGCACCACCCTTTGTTTGGCTATCTAGCCTAGGGTTTTCTTCTAGAATGATTCTCTGTCAAGGTTAAGGTGCTCGGGGGTGGCTTCGACCTATGGTTGGGTGACAATAGTGATATTGTCTATGGTTAAATGAGAAAATCCATTAGATTCTAACAAGAAGGAGGGTAACCCACTTAGAAAATTTTGGATTTTAACCTTCTCATCCTTAATGAAGTCAACATACTTCAACAATTCAAAGAACTGCTTCTCATATTCCTCCATTGTCATTGTTACCAAATTGAGTTCAAAGAAATATTTCATCTTTCTCTCATAGTAATGCTTAGACAAATATTTCTCTTGGAAATATCCTTTGAACCGCCTCCATGATATCCTCTTCTCATTGAGGTTCTTGGATTTCTTAATTTGATCCCACCAGATGGATGCCTTTCCTTGCAAGTGGTAGGTGGAAATTCTATCTTCTACCCAATAGGGGTAATCATGTAGCTTGAAATATTTCTTCATTTCCAACAACCAGGCCTCTACCTATTCTCCTTTCATGTCTTCACCATTGAAATTAGGTGGCTTCATTTTCTTGAGTTCACATTACAAGATGTCTGCCTCATGCCTTCTTTTTTGCCTCTGAACAGGAGGCACACTTGGGTTGCTTCTTGGTCCTGAACTTGCATGATTTATTCTAGTGGATTTCCTTGAATAATGATGGCACCTGATCATGCTTCTTGATTGCCTATGATTTCCATGATCATCCCTTTTGTTATGGGATTTAGATGCAGATACTTGTCTAGCACTAGTTGCTTGCTTGGTGTCAGAATATTTTTTAACTTTCTTATGCAACATGTTTAAGCTCTAAAGTATCTCTTCTTGAGCCTTAATAATCCTTTCATTATCAAACCTGTAACTCTGCACTTCCCTATTCAGGCTTCTCATAGTGACCGACTCTTGCCTATCTCTTCTTTCATTTGAATTTGTCTCAACATTCCCCATGCTGACATGCAAACCTATGATATTTTCCTCATGGATGTAAGATCCTTAAGCATATTCCATAAATATATTACTCATATAAGGACTATAGTTTCTTTCTGTACCTCTATTTCTACAAGAAATGTGCATATGATAATTACTGTTAGAAATATGCATAGCATAAAAAATTTCTTCATATAGAATACATGCTATTTGTTCATAAATTTATAAAGGAAACATTGCACCAATTCAAATTTTTATTTTATTTATGCATTCCTCCCTGTAACATCTTCCCAACGACTATACTCATGCATCAATCTGAATTCTGAGTGAAAAATTAAAAACTACTACATGCTGCAATTCCACTCTTTTTACTGCTACATAAATCTATTTATTAATTTCTTAGAAATTCAATTTCCAAAATCAAAATTATAGATTTCTATATGTATTATACACCTCAATACCTTTCCAAAGACTATTTTTTCTCAATTCTAATCTTCGAGCTGAAATTTATGGTCGAGAGAAGTTTAGGTTGTTTTACTCAATTTACTCATGTATGCTACATGTGTCTTATTTCTCTTCCCGCATATTTTCAGGTACCCATAACCAAAATCTAACTCCACCACTAGCTTCTATGGGTCATGATATTTCCATAGACTACTCCTGGGCCCCAAACAGACTTCTGGGCATAGAGTTATTCCATCTGATAGTAATATTGGTGCCAAAATTTTACCCTCACTGTTTTATTTGTAACTTTCTCATACGAGCTCTGTTTCATGAATCATTTAGCTCGTTGGATAGATCTCTCCGAGTTATTTTATTTGAACTGTAGAGATACAGTGTATATTGGTATGCTCTATTTTGTTGGGTTTTGATTTTCTAAAAATGTCATTTAGGGCCTAAAAAATGCCCCACAAGTAAATGACCTTCAAAGATATGAAAAATTTCAGAAAATTTCACACAAAATTCACCGTTTTACTACTGTAACAGTTCTTCAAATCTCAATTGCTAATCTCAAATCATGATACATAGAAACCGTTGATATGACCTTATCATCCATCAATAATTGGTTTCATCCTTTGGATGTGCAAAACATTTTTCCAAATTGACCGATCCAACTGTCGGTCGTCAATCCAATTCCTCGACACCTGATTTTCAAACAAATATTAAATTGACCATCGATGATATTTGTTGGAAAATTAAAAAATATCCACTGAATCTATCGATTCCCGACCATTGGCCCATCGATGATCGACAATCCCCGATGACTATCAAACGCTCTCCCCAAATCAGTCGATTTGACCATCGACCATCGGTCACTTCTGTTGGTTGATGTGGCAACTGCTAACGTGGCATGACACTATATGTTGATGTGGAATGACATGTTATCCTGAGGTTTCAACCTTGGTGATGTGGCATAACACATGGATGTAAACGACCGATGCTCGACCACCGTCCCATCGAGCATGAACGATGTTTTTCGGTGAATGAAAATACTTTGTTAGATTCGTCCGACCCCTGACCGTCGGCTATTGAAGATCAAAGGTTTCTTTCGCCATTTCTTTTGATCCATCCATCGACTTTCGATGATTTCTCTTGGTGAAATTTAACACTTAGAAGTTTTTTTACTTTTCTCTAATTGATCTGGACCATTGATCTGATCCCTTTCACAACCCCTGATTTAATCTCGTTCGTTGATCCCATATTCAACCTTTCAAATTTTTGAATCCTTAGGAATTTTTGAATTTATAAAGACGAATCCCAACCATCGATCTAGACTTCAAAAGAGATCTCAACCATCGATCCACCAAAATTCTTGTAACTCTATAGTCAACCATTAAAACTTGAATTTTGACCATTCTAGGTTGAATTTGAATCTACAACTCCACCGATGTACTCCATTAACCTTTTTAAACCGTTCAGAGTCATTCAAACCCATATTTTACCCATGTATTTGGGGATATCTCTCTAAATTCTTCTCTTTTCCCCAAATCGGTCACAGACAAAATATGCAACATCGAATTTCAACAATTTGATCTATTTCAAGCCCATATAATCTCGGTGTTTGAACCTCACTCTGATACCATAATTTAATGTCCCCCAACCCATACAAGTGATATTATAGTGCAAAATACTCTTAAAAATGAAATTTACGGCCAAAAAATTTAATTCTCTTACTATTGGCCAATTTCCTGTAGCTTACAACTACGAATTAAAACAGATTTAGCTACTGTCTACAACCATAAAAAAATAGATGCATATACAACATGCTAATAATCAACATGAAATGCATCTAAACAACTCATTACAACAAAATATAAATCACATCCAAATACACATAGTTCATGCACAAAAATTAAACACATAATTTAACACAACAACAAGATAAAACACTTATCTCAATCCACAAAAGAGGGTGGTATCTCATAGTCCACTCACATCTCATAAAACTCTCAACCCAACTTATATTGTCTTACAATTATCTTGATTTTCCACCAACTCTCGTCCTCTTGACTTGTCCAACCTAAGAAATGTAACCCTTCACTGATCTTAGTCCCTCGGGCGTCCCATTCATTTATCAAGGTCTCTCTAGCACAGGTAGCTAGGAATATCTCATCTGGGAAGTCAAGGGAAAATGATTCTTGGAAACTATCAACAAACCAACCAAAAACACTTGTTGTTTTAGTGCAACTCAAAAAAGAGTTCACACTTTCAGGCCTGACAACCCAAATCTTCATTTTTCCAGCTCCAAATCACTCCAATTATGCTCCATCATTCTCTAGAATTCACCCTCCATGGCCACATCAACTTCCAACTCTGTTTCTTTCTCTCCCTTGTTTCCCATACAAAACTTGACTTTCTAAAAATTACTATCCCAACCCATACAAATTTCCTCTCTTTGGATTTTTTTTCTTGACTCACACTCTTCCCCAATATGATTGTACTCAACTCCCATGTGCCCAATAAATTTGGGATGTGACCACTCACACCCACCCTCTAACATGTATTCAATGATTGGACTTGGGAGCACTCAATCAGAAATGGGAAGGTTCATATACAAATAAAAAATTTAGAAAAATGGGTTAAATTAATATACATGGGTATTTCCCCCTTGGAACCCTCTTGGCCATTATCTTAAAAACACCCCTCTCTTGTGGATTAATTCATCCCTCATCCCTTGTCAATGTCCCTTTAGCAACTGACATCACATTCTATTAACAAAACAAGGAAATACAATTCACATATTACATCGCTTGGCCATAGCCACATATTATATCTACATAAGCATTAATTAAACTGGGGATTATATTGGGGATGTTACATTCCCCACCCTTACAATTTTGCACCATCCTTAGTGCACTCTATGTCGATATACATATATTCAAATTTACATCACAATACTTAGAAATAAAAGTATTCAATTTAACAACTCCAACAACAACTCCAAACATAATCTCATGTTCCTCTCAACTCGTCGACCCAAGAAATGCACCATTCGTTTATCAAGGATAACCCAAGGGATGTACAATCCATTTATCAGGGATAACCCAAGGGATGTACCATTCTTTTTCAAGGTCCCCAATACAGTTGGTGATCTGGATTATTTTTGGCACGAAATGAGAGCGGAGATATAATAAAGAATTGCACATAGATATTGCAGATATTCAATAATATAATAGAAATGTATCAGAGATGCAACCATAAACACAGATATACAATAATACACGATTTCTATTAATCAGAGAAATGTACAGAGACTGTAAAAATACAGAGTGAAAGACTCGCTAGA
>JASDQU010101405.1:105996-125660 GCA_032191745.1 Picea mariana | reverse complement strand
ATTTAGTATAAATACATGAGGCCAGTCTTCATTATGACAGGCATTCTCATAACTGCAGAAGCAACACTTGTGCACACTGCAGTTGGCCTGTTTGTGCACAAGTTTGGAGGAGAGATGCCGTTGCAGCTGCTGCAGCTAGCAGATTTCAGTTTTGGCTTGGAATATCTCTTGGTTATGGTTTGGACTCTCTGATCAGGTCTTTCTTAGTGCACTATCCTTGGAGAAAGGTGTGCCACCCTTTGTTTGGCTATCTAGCCTAGGGTTTGCTTCCAGAATGATTCTCTGTCAAGGTTAAGGTGCTCGGGTGTGGCTTCGACCTATGGTTGGGTGACAATAATGATATTGTACATGGTTAAATGAGAACATCCATTATATTCTAACAGGGTATGGGCCCACGCCTCCTTCATTCAATCTAACCATTGGAAGGGAGCATATCCATAAGGATACTAAGCTCATTGAAGAACTGCCGCCAAGGTTTCTAGTAGGAGCAGTTACCAAATCACTGCTGCTAGGGTTACTAGCAGGTGCAGTTGCAGAAACCCTAACCTTCTCGTTGAGGCACCTTAAGTGAAGGGATTGACCTGATTTCTAGATAGATTAGTGCACCCTAGCCTATCACATCTCCTGGTACTCTCAGCAAGAAAAAATGTCAAGTTTGAATTTTTGGTCAAATCTAGGGTTGACCCAGTCAAGGCAACCATGACTTACTCTATGAAGTCAGAAATCAAGTTAGATGGGGCTTCTAACTTCAGAGCATGGAAGAAAAGGATTGACCTCATCCTTTCCAAGAATAAAGTGTTGGATATTGTGAAAGGAAAGATCATGGAACCATAGTTTGAAGAAGGAAAAGAGAAGGAACTGAAGAACGTTGCAGTTATGGAGAAGTTCAAAGACAATGACATCAATTCCATGAGTATCATAGTGGACTCTATAAAATACCACTTGATACCCTACATCTCCCATATTTACTCATCTAAGAAGATGTATGATTCCCTAACAAACCTCTTCTCAGTCAGAAACATTGGACAAGTAATGAGTCTGAAGAATGAGCTCCGTGACATGAATATGAATGATGATGACAAAATAACATCATACTTTGTGAGGATATCTCAGTTAAGATATCAAATACAAGCTATTGAAGAGATCATCTCAGAGAAGGAACTAGTAAATATAGTACTCAACGATCTTCCCAAGATATGGGATGCATTTGCCACAAGTATGAACACAAGGAAGGAGTATCCTACATTTGAAGAACTTTGGACTTGCTGTGCACAAGAATAATCAAGGATTAGTGCAAAAGAGAAACCTCAAAAGAAATACGATGATCAAACCTTCACAACAAGATTCAAGAATTTCAGGAACAAAAGGAAGTTTGGTTCAAGGAAGAAGCCAAATCAAGAGAAAGATATGTCAGAAATAAAATGCTTCAACTGTCGAAAGTATGGTCACTACAAGAATCATTGTCCCAAGTTGAAGAAAAGGAAGGAGACACACGAAGCATCAGTTGCTGAAGAAAAGGAACCTTCAAAGAAGATTAAGCAAGATGGAACATACTTCTTCTTCTAAGACAAGGTAAACAACACTCTTCATAGTTCTTGTACATACCATGTTTTCTGTACATATCTTGCATATCTATTTCTTAGAAGATAATATGTTCAAAGAGAAACTATAGTTATGGAAGAACAACAAGATAAGGATTGCTACAAGTCATACAATACACATGAAAGGATGATGTACATCAACAACCTCTGGTAACAATTCATGTGGAAGTTATTATCAGAATCAATCTTGAAGAACCCTAGAAGAAGTAAGGACAGAAATAATTCATCAATCAAGAGGAAATTGGAAAAAGATTTGTGACACTTTGTAGAAGGAAATAAGGATGCAGACAGAAGCATGGACTCTCCTAGATTGAGGGAGCCAATTATATTATGAAAAGAAGAACATGAATTCATGCATGAATCAAGGATTAGGAGGGAGATAATCCTAAATTATATTATCCATTGAAGATGATGAAGTATCTATCCATGGTAGCAACCATGAAAAGCAACACGTGTTCAGTGTGACTTCAGAAGAAGTCTTCTTCGAAAAGAAGCCTTAAAGTAATCCCTGGTTTTCCATCCACATCCATGATCCTATGATGAAAGAAATAAGTTGGAATATTCAGAGCATGGAATCTATAGAAAACTCCATGAACTCAAGAGCTAAAGAGAAACATGAGGAAGAGCATGAAGATTCAAAAAGACAGAACAACCAGTCAGTGTATCGAGAATCACAAGACTTCCAACCTGATATGAACTCACTAAAAGTAATCAAGGAAAATAAATGAAAGTTGTGATGAAGAACAATGTATGGAAGATTTATGAATGAAAGCATTGTAATATCCATAACTAGAGGTTCTCCTAGATGGAGGGAGAAGACTATGATGATTGCTTATAAACCAGACATACCTCTACATGAGCCAGTATATCGTCTGCAATATCCATAGGTTGGAGTTTACATGTAGAGCAACCTCAAAGGATTTGAGGTATACCAGAAAGAGACCCTTGTATGCAGATGGAAGAAGATCTTTTATGGATTCAAACAACTTGGTGCATAGCCTTCAATACACAACAAAAGCGTGGTGAAAATATTTCTATAAAAGAGATATTGTATCAGAATGGTTACTCAGAAATACAAGATGATGGATTGATAATCCATGACAAGATCTCATAGATATGTTCCATTTTGAGCCCTGACGCGATGTTATGAGCTAGCAGGAAACAAAATATGAATCCAACAATGATATACTACATTGATCAGAGCTATATGAAGCCTTAAGAGAAAACCAGTGTTCCAGAAAGACTGAAGTACATTGAGATCAAGCATTACACTCTCTGTGATGAAGTATAGAAAAGAGAAAGTGGTTCTCCAATATACATCTCCATACATGAGAAGATAAGAAAACATTTTGGTGAAGCCTCTGTCCAAGATGAAAAAGTTTGTGTACTCAAGCTGGAGCTTGTGGAGATGAATTCCTTATTGAAAAAGGAAGAGATGAATCCCAGGTTGGGAGGGAGCACTGATGTGTTATTGATTTATGGACAATCACTTTCAAGTTCAAAAAATGGTCTAGGATGAGAAGTTCCTTTCCAGTTTGGAAATTAGTTTGAGATTTCTGATGGACAGGCATTTTCCAGTTTGGAAAATGGTCTAGATTGAACGATCATTTTCGTAATGAAAATGGTTCGATGGATTGCTGATGTACCATAGACAATGATTCCCCTTGTGGTTAACATAGGGAATGGTCTAGGATAGTCTCTCTTCTTGAAAATCACTCTTAGTAGTGGTCAAGAAGACTGGTCCACCTCACTGGACAATCATTCTTTCGAAGCTCACAGTTGTGAGCAGTTTCGAAGAATGGTCCATTTTGGAGGTTGGTACAGGACAGTCATTTCCTTTGAAAATGGTCCAGACAATCATTCTCTAGGGTAGATTCATTCTCTCTAGGTTATACTTTTTTTAGTGCCAGAGGAATGACCCAGATAGGTGAATGGTCTAGGTTCAGAAATCAGGGACAGAAATTCCCTAGGGCAGATTCATTCTCTCCAGGTTGCACTTTGTTTAGTGCTGGAGGAATGGCCTAGATAGGGAATGGTCCAGGCTCAGAAATTGGGACAGTTATTCTTCCTTTCTTGAGAAGAATATTCCAAATATATCATCATTGATGTTTTACCTTCTGAGGGTAGATGCTCTTCTTGATCTCACAGATGTGAGTGTAAGAATGGCCCAGATGACTCAGTTTATATCATAACAATGGTTTCTGTTCATGTTGATATCAGATGATATGATTGTTATGGAGACTATATGTCTTCGGACAATAGATGCATACTACTATAGTGGATGTGTTCCACTGATTGTGACTATATGTCACTGATCAAGTATCTGTGTGAAACTTGGTGTGGTAGTGTACCACTGGATAATAGTTGTGTACTACTATGGATAGACACAGTTGTGTTCTATTGAATGACATTGTTCCGATTGCCTTGAAGACTATCAGTAGAGTTGGAAAATGTTTAATCAACTAGATGGATGATCAATGGACAAAGATTTACCAGACAGAAAATGGTCCAGGCCATTTATTCTTCTAGGACATATGTCCAGATTAGAAGAATGGTTTTTGTGTCACTCTGTGGAGCGAGTGACTTATCCAACATCATGTCTGATTACTCAAATGGAGTATGGTTTCGAGAGATGATGCAACTGATAAAACTAACAGTGATGATGGTTCTCATGATCTAGTCATGAGATAGTCTATACGACTATGTTGATGCTACCGAGTGAATGGTATGTTTGTGCTCAATACCATTACCTTAAATACCTCCCTAGCTAGGAGGGAGTGTTGATATTATGGTAGTTGTGGGNTGGGAGGTATTTACCTCCACATGTAAACCTGACGAGAATAAAATATTCCGGGAAGCAAGAAGAAACCCTAATTAGTTGGCTAATAACCCTAGAAGACAAGTTGGATCAAGAGGATAACTTGTATTAGGTTATTAGTCTCCAAGAGAAGAAGTCGGCTAAAGGAAATATTATATACTAAGTAAATAGGCACCCATAATGAGAAGTCGGCCTAGGCAATTTTTCAGATTTAGTATAAATACAGGAGGCTAGTATTCATTCTAGCATGCATTCTCAGAACTGCAGAAGCAACACTTGTGCACACTGCAGATGGCCAATTTGTACACAAGTTTGGAGGAGAGCTTCCATTGCAGCTGCTGCAACTAGAAGATTTCGGTTTTGGCTTGGACTATCTCTTGGTTATGGTTTGAACTCTCTGATCAGCTCTTGCTTGGTGTGCTATCCTTGGAAAAAGGTGCGCCACCCTTTGTTTATCTATCTAGCCTATGGTTTTCTTCTAGAATGATTCTCTGTCAAGGTTAAGGTGCTTCGGGGTGGCTTCGGCCTATGGTTGGGTGACAATAGTGATATTGTCTATGGTTAAATGAGAAAATCCATTAGATTCTAACAAGAAGGAGGGTAACCCACTTAGAAAACTTTGGGTTTTAACCTTCTTATCCTTAATGAAGTCAACATACTTAAACAATTCAAAGAACTGCTTCTCATATTCCTCCATTGTCATGGTTACCAACTTGAGTTCAAAGAAATCTTTCATCTTTCTCTCATAGTAATGCTCAGACAAATATTTCTCTTGGAAATATCCTTTGAACCGCCTCCATGATATTCTCTTCTCATCGAGGTTCTTGGATTTCTTAATTTGATCCCACCAGATGGATGCCTTTCCTTGCAAGTGGTAGGTGGAAATTCTATCTTCTACCGGATAGGGGTAATCATGTAGCTTGAAATATTTCTTCATTTCCAACAACCAGACCTCTACCTATTCTCCTTTCATGTCTTCACCATTGAAATTAGGTGGCTTCATTTTTCTGAGTTCACATTACAAGATGTCTGCCTCATGCCTTCTTTTTTTCCTCTGAACAGGAGGCACACTTGGGTTGCTTCTTGGTCCTGAACTTGCATGAGTTCTTCTAGTGGATTTACTTGGAGAATGATGGTGCCTAATAATGCTTCTTGATTGCCTATGATTTCCATGATCATCCCTTTTGTTATGGGATTTAGATGCAGATACTTGTCTAACACTAGTTGCTTGCTTGGTGTCAGAATATTTTTTAACTTTCTTATGCAACATGTTTAAGCTCTAAAGTATCTCTTCTTGAGCCTTAATAATCCTTTCATTATCAACCCTGTAACTCTGCACTTCCCTATTCAGGCTTCTCATAGTGACCAACTCTTGCCTATCTCTTCTTTCATTTGAATCTGTCTCAACATTCCCCATGCTGACATGCAGACCTATGATATTTTCCTCATGGATGTAAGATCCTTGAGCATATTCCATAAATCTATTACTCATATAAGGACTAAAGTTTCTTTATGTACCTTTATTTCTACAAGAAATGTGCATATAATAATTACTGTTAGAAATATGCATAGCATAAAGAATTTCTTCATATAGAATACATGCTATTTGTTCATAAATTTATAAAGGAAACATTGCACCAATTCAAATTTTTATTTTCTTGATGCATTCCTCCCCGTAACATCTTCCCAACGAATGTACTCATGCATCGATATGAATTCTGAGTGAAAAATTAAAAGCTACTACATGCTGCAATTCCACTCTTTTTACTGCTACAGAAATCTATTTATTAATTTCTGGGAAATTCAATTTCCAAAATCAAAATTATAGGTTTCTATATGTCTTCTACACCTCAATACCTTTCCAAAGACTATTATTTTTTCTCAAATCCGAGCTCCGAGCTGAAAGTTATGGTCGAGAGAAGTTTAGGCCGTTTTACTCATTTTACTCATGTATGCTACATGTGTCTTATTTCTCTTCCCGCATATTTTTGGGTACCCATAACCAAAATTTGACTCCACCACTAGCTTCTATGGGTCATGATATTTCCATAGACTACTCCTGGGCCCCAAATGGACTTCTGGGCATAGAGTTATTCCCTCTGATAGTAATATTGGTGCCAAAATTTTACCCTCACTGTTTTGGTTGTAACTTTCTCATACGAGTTCCGTTTCACGAATCATTTAGCTAGTTGGATAGATATCTCCGAGTTATTTTATTTGACCTGTAGAGATTCATTGTATATTGGTATGATCTATTTTACTGGGTTTTGATTTGCTAAAAATGTCTTTTAGGGCCTAAAAAATGCCCCACAAGTAAATGACCTTCAAAGATATGAAAAACTTTAGAAAATTTCATACAAAATTCACCGTTTTACTACTGTAACAATTATTCAAATCTCAATTGCTAATCTCAAATCATGATACATAGAAACCGTTGATATGACCTTTTCGTCCATCGACAATTGGTTTCATCCTTTGGATGTGCAAAACGTTTTTCCAAATCGATTGATCCAACTGTCGGTCGTCAACCCAATTCCTCGACACCTGATTTTCAAACAAATATTAAATTGACCATCGACGATATTTTTTGGAAAATTAAAAAATATCCACTGAATCTATCGATTCCCGACCACCGGCCCATCGATGATCGACAATCCCCGATGACTATCAAACGCTCTCCCCAAATCAATCGATTTGACCATCGACCATCGGTCACTTCTGTTGGTTGATGCGGCAACTGCTAACATGGCATGACACTATATGCTGATGTGGAATGACACGTTATCCTAAGGTTTCAACCTTGGTGATGTGGCATAATACATGGATGTTGATGGGGTAGGACACATGGATCATGATGTCGTCATCCTCTTTCCCCCATCGGCCATCAGTCGGTTCTCTTGGATAACCTAGATACCTCATAGACTTCGGCTGATGCCGAACCATCGATGCATCGAGTATTGATGACTTCTCTTGCTTAATTTGATCACTTTGTGGAAATGACTGATGCCCAACCATTGTCCCATCGACCATCAACGATGTTTTTCAGTGAATGAAAATACTTTGTCAGATTCATCTGACCCCTGACCGTCGGCTATCAACGATCAAAGGTTTCTTTCGTCATTTCTTTTGATCCATCCATCGACTTTCGACGATTTCTCTTGGTGAAATTTAACACTTAGAAGTTTTTTTACTTTTCTCTAATTGATCTGGACCATCAATCTGATCCCTTTCACAACCCCTGATTTAATCTCGTTCGTTGATCCCATATTCAACCTTTCAAATTTTTGAATCCTTAGGAATTTTTAAATTTATAAAGACGAATCCCAACCGTCGATCTAGAGTTCAAAAGAGATCTCAATCGTCAATCCACCAAACTTCCTGTAACTCTATAGTCAACCATTAAAACTTGAATTTCGACCATTCTAGGTTGAATTTTGATCTACAACTTCACCACTCTACTCCATTAACCTTGCTAAACCGTTCAGAGTCATTCAAACCCATATTTTACACATGTATTTGGGGATATCTCTCTAAATTCTTCGTTTTTCCCCAAATCGGTCACATACAAAATATGCAACATCGAATTTCAACAATTCAATCTGGTTCGAGCCCATAGAATCTCGGTGTTTGAACCTCGCTCTGATACCATAATGTAATGTCCCCCAACCCATACGAGTGACATTACAGTGCAAAATACTCTTAAAAATAAAATTTACGGCCAAAAAATTTAATTCTTTTATTGTTGGCCAATTTCCTGTAGCTTACAACTACGAATTAAAACAGATTTAGCTATTGTCTACAACCATAAAAAAATAGATGCATCTACAACATGCTAATAATCAACATGAAATGCATCTAAACAACTCATTACAACAACATATAAATCACATCCAAATACACATAGTTCATGCACAACAATTAAACACATAATTTAACAGAACAACAAGACAAAACACTTATCTCAATCCACAAAAGAGGGCGGTATCTCACAGTCCACTCACATCTCATAAAAATCTCAACCCAACTTATACTATCTTACAATTATCTTGATTTTCCACCAACTCTCTTCCTCTTGACCCGTCCAACCCAAGAAATGTAACCCTTCACTGATCTCAGTCCCTCGGGTGTCCCATTCATTTATCAAGGTCTCTCTAGCACAGGTAGCTAGGAATCTCTCAGCTGGGAAGTCAAGGGAAAATGCTTCTAGGAAACTATCAACAAACCAACCAAAAACACTTGTTGTTTTAGTGCAACTCAAAAAAGAGTTCACACTTTCAGGCCTGACAACCTGGATCTTCATTTTTCCATCTCCAAATCACTCCAATTATGCTCCATCATTCTCTAGAATTCACCCTCCATGGCTGCATCAACTTCCAACTCTGTTTCTTTCTCTCCCTTGTTTCCCATACAAAACTTGACTTTCTAAAACTTACTATCCCAACCCATACAAATTTCCTCTCTTTGGATTTTTTTTCTTGACTCACACTCTTCCCCAATATGATTGTACTCAACTCCCATGTGCCCAATAAATTTGGGATGTGACCACTCACACCCACCCTCTGACATGTATTCAATGATTGGATTTGGGAACACTCAATCAGAAATGGGAAGGTTCACATATAAATAACAAATTTAGAAAAATGGGTTAAATTAATATACATGGGTATTTCCTCCTTAGACCCCTCTTGGCCATTATCTTAGAAACGCCCCTCTCTTGTGGATTAATTCATCCCTCATCTCTTGTCAATGTCCCTTTAGCAACTGACATCACATTCTATTAATAAAACAAGGAAATACAATTCACATATTACATCACTTGGCCATAGCCACATATTATATCTACATAAGCATTAATTAAACTGGGGATTATAGTGGGGATGTTACATTCCCCCTCCCTTACAATTTTGCACCATCCTCAGTGCACTCTATGTCGATATACATATATTCAAATTTACATCACAATACTTAGAAATACAAGTATTCAATTTAACAACTCCAACAACAACTTCAAACATACTTCAAACATAATCTCATGTTCCTCTCAACTCATCGACCCAAGGAATGCACCATTCGTTTATCAGGGATAACGCAAGGGATGTACAATCCATTTATCAGGGATAACCCAAGGGATGTACCATTCTTTTTCAAGGTCCCCAATGCAGTTAGCTAGGACTCTGAGATGAGGTTTCATAATTTTAGCCGCTCAAAACGAAGTCTTGCATTCTGTCTTCTTCAAAATTGTTAAAAATTTGTGGGTATTTTTCCCGCATGTTTTCTTCATGCTCCCATGTAGCATATTCATGACCGTAGCAGGTCCATTGAACCTTTACCATCCCTACATATTTTTTCTTGAGCATGTTGAATTTTCGGTCTAGGATGCGTACTGGTTCCACTCGGAAATCCCCTTCGTGCTCCACCTGGATCAGATTCCAATCAATTATGTGGTTGGGATCAATCACATATTTATTTAACAATGACACATGGAATAAATTATGCACTCTCATGGATTTAGGTAAAGCTAACATGTATGCAACTGACCCTATCTTTTCTAGTATGTCAAAAGGCCCACAATATCTTGCTGCCAACTTCTGGCAGCTTCCTAATCTTAGCGAACTTCTATTTGCCTTCACTTTCAAAAACACATGTTCTCCCACTTTAAAATATATGAATATTATTTTCTTTTCTTCATAACATTTTTGCATATCCTAGGAAGCTTTTAAATTATGTTTTATCTTTTCCATCTAACCTTCCATTTCTTTTAACAATTCTGTTCCAACAACTGCTCTATCTACCGGATTATCCCAACTCACTGGTGTGTTACATTTTCTAGCATACAATGCTTCAAATGGACTCATTTTCAATGAGGCATGATACCCATTATTGTAGGAAACTTCAAATAAATGGATATAATCTTCCCACTTTGATGGCTTATCCATCACATACATTCTAAGCATGTCCTCAATTACCCTGTTAGTCCTTTCTGTTTTTCCATTTGACTCTGGATGATATGATGTACTAAGATTTAAATATGTTCCAAAGCCCTTGAACAAACCCTTCCAAAAATTAGAATTAAACTTTGGATCTCTGTCTGAAACTATTGATTTAGGTACCCCATGTAGCCTAACAACTTCTCTCATATAAATTTATGCAATATTTGTTTCCTTGTGTGTAGTCTTTACTGGAATAAAATGTGTTGCTTTAGTCAATTTATCCACCACCACCATGATGGAATCATGTTGCTTCACTGTTATGGGCGGCTTAGTAATAAAATAAACTGTAACTAATTCCCATTTCCATTCTGAAATGGGCAATGGTTGTAGAAAACCTGCTAGGTGTCTATGCTTTGTCTTTACCTTTTGGAATTCTAGAAATTGGGATATGTAATTAACCACTTATTTCTTCATTCCTAGCCAAAAATATTGGCTTCTTACTTCTGCAATCATCTTTTGATCTCATGGGTGCCCTGCATATGGC
This sequence comes from Picea mariana, assembly GCA_032191745.1. Classification (NCBI taxonomy): domain Eukaryota; kingdom Viridiplantae; phylum Streptophyta; class Pinopsida; order Pinales; family Pinaceae; genus Picea; species Picea mariana. The sequence continues at coordinate 114,767 of JASDQU010101405.1, read as the reverse complement.
ACATTAAGCATCTCCTTCAACACTTCATTTTTCAGTTCATTGGAATTCAACACATACACCGTACCCTTGTACATGAGAATTTCATCTTCTTTCGGCTCATAATAATTAAATTTCTACTGAAAATTACCTTGATGTAATGCTTCTTTTATTTTCACATAGTGTTGATCTAAATTTGCTACTGCAATAATTTTGTGTTTCAGATTTGTCCTGTACATGCTGATGGTTGCAATGTGGACTTCATGAGCTCTCTTGCTGAGTGCATCAACCACTTGATTTTCCTTGCCTTTATATGCTTAATTTCAAAGTCATATTCACTCATAAATTCCATCCATCTAGTTTGCAGGGATGATTTTAAGGATGGAAATTTATTTTAAAATGGAGGAACCTTGGCGAATCTTACTAATCCTTCATATGTCAACTATAAATGTTTGGCGATATTTTTGTAAAAATATTCAAATTTCTAAGGATTTTATATAGTTTATATAAATTTTTGGTGATTTTTAAGGTAAAATAATTTTTTCCTTTAGAATTTGGGCGAATCATTTTTAGAAAAGAGAATCTATTTTTGATAAAAACCATGGAAAATTAGCCCATCAACAAAATTTATCCCCTAAAATCATCCTTGCTAGTTTGTCTGGTATTTAGTGTTGGTTTTCCAAACAAATGCTTCAAACCACAGTGGTCTGTCCTTAGTTCTAATTTCTTACCCATAAGGCAATGCCTCCACATTTTCAATGCATGTACAATCATTGCTAACTCCAAGTCATGTGTAGCATAATTCCTTGCATGCTCTTTTAATTTTCTGGACTCATAGCATACCACATGGTCCCTTTGACTGAGAACTCAACCAAGTCTTTCCTTGCATGCAACGATGAACACATCAAAATCTTGATTTGCATCTGCAATCTTCAAGATTAGTGCACTTGTCAATATTCCCTTCAACTATTGAAAACTCTCTCCACACTTGGAAGTCCATTCAAATTTCACTCCCTTCTTTTGAAAAGAAGTGATTGGACTTGCCATCTTTGAAAAACCTTTTATGAATCTTCGGTAATAACTTACAAGACCCATGAATGATCTAAACTCTGTAACATTGTTTTGCGCTGACCATCCTCTAATGGATTCTATCTTCTCAAGATCAACATCTATCCCTACTGCTGATATTATATGCCCCAAGTAGTGAATCTTCTTTTGATAAAATATGCACTTACTTATCTTAGTATACAATTTATGCCCTCTTAAAACTTGCAATACCATTCTTAAATGTTGTTCATGTTCCTCTTATGATTTAGAGTAGACGAGGATATCATCTAGGAACACAATTACAAACTTATACAGGTACTCCCTGAATACTCCATTCATCAAACACATAAAAAATATTGGGGCATTTGATAGCCCAAATGGCACTATCATGAATTCATAATGTCCATACCTTGTTCTGAATGATGTCTTGCTAATGTCTTCTTCTTTTATCCTCACTTGATGATAGCCTGATCTCAAGTCAATCTTCGAAAACATTCTTCCACCTTTCAACTGATCAAATAAATCATCAATTCTGGGTGAAGGATACTTATTCTTTATGGTAACCTTATTAATCTTCTTTAAATCAATACACAACCTTAAGGTTCCATCATTATTCTTCAAAAAAAGAACCAGGGCTCCCCAAGGTGACACACTTGGGCATATATATCCCTCCTTCAAAAGTTCTTCAAGTTTCATTTGTAACTCTTTTAGTTCCGGTGTGCCCATTTTGTAAGGGGTCTTAGACATTGGGGCATTTCCTGGAACCAAATCAATAGAGAAATCAATGTCTCTCTTTGGTGGAAATCCTGGAATTTCTCTAAAACCATCTTCAAAATCCCTCAAGACCGGATGGTATTCAATGCTTGCCACTTTGTCTTTTGTTTCCTCCTCCATTTGGACTGCAAACATATGACATCCCTTCCTAAAGTGCTTCTTGAACTGCATAGCTGAAATCTCTCTAACAGTTACAACTCTTGGAATGCCTTGAATCTTGCCTTGCTTCTCTTCCTCATCAAGACATGTAATTGTCTTGTTGTAACAATCTAGGACAACATGATGTTTTTCCAACAAATCCATGCCAATTAAACAGTCATATAAACCCAATTGTATGTTTTTTACATCTACCTTTATGCTAAGTCCATGCATGTATATCGGGCAATCTTTAACCAACTCATTGATTTTCCTCTTAACCCCCGTGGCTAATTGAACTAATCAATATTTCTTATGCTTACTTCTTTGAAAGTGAAATATTTCAACAATGTTAGCAGTTATGTAACTATGGATAGCTCCATAATCAATCAAAATTGCTATGGGTTGGTTGTCAATCTTACCTTCCACTTCGATCATGGGGTATTGATACTCTTCCTGCTTATTTTATAAGGCTGCATAAATACTTGGCATGCTTCCTCCCATGTCTTCCACTGTTTCAACCTCCTCGATGTTGTGGACAATCCTCATTGTTTCTCCTTTGTGAGAGCATTCCCTATATAAGTGATTTCCCTCACATCCCCAACATTGAACATGTTGTTTCCTTGGCCTTTTCCCAAATGAATCTGCATTCTTTTGCTCATTTTGGGATGCTTGACCTTGCTGATTTTCTTGGGAGTTATTTCTGAAAAAGGGTGGCTTAAAACCTTTCTGCCTTTGATCTTTTTTCCGTTTCATCTTGTCATTCCAATATTTTTGGAAAGTTGGCTTTCCTTTTCTTTTCTCATAAAGGTGTCTTGCTCTCCTTATGGTTTACTCCAAAGTCTTGGGATTATCATATTGTATCTTGTTGCTATAGAAGGAGGGAAACTCACTTAGAAACCTTTGGATTTTAACCTTCTCATCCTTGATAAAGTCAACATAATTCAACAATTCAAAGAACCGCTTCTCATATTCCTCCATTTTCATGGTTTCCAACTTGAGTTCAAAGAACTCTTTCATATTTCTCTCATAGTAATGCTCGGACAAATATTTCTATTGGAAATATCCTTTGAACTACCTCCATGATATCCTCTTCTCATCGTGGTTCTTGGCTTTCTTAATTTGATCCAACCACATGGCTTCCTTTCCTTGTAAGTGGTAGGTGGAAATTCTAGTTTCTACCCGAGAGGGGTAATCATACAACTAGAAATATTTCTTCATTTCCATCAACTAAGCCTCTTCCTATTCTCCTTTCCCATGTTCACCATTGAAAGTAGGTGGCTTGATTTTTATGAGCTCACCTTGCAAGATGTCTTCCTTAGGCATTCTTCTTTGCACTCGAACAAGAGACACACTTGGGCTACTTCCTGGTCTTGAACTTGCATGAGTTATTCTAGTGGATTTCCTTAGAGAATGATGGCGCCTGTTCATGCTTCTTGACTACTTATCATTTCCATGATCATCCCTTTTGATATGGGATCTAGATGCAGATACTTGTCTAGCACTAACTTCTTACTTAGTGCCAGAATCTTTGTTAACTTTCTTATGAAACATGTTTAATATTTGAAGTATCTCTTCCTGAGCTTTCATAATCCTTTCATTATCAGACCTATAACTCTGCACTTCCCTTTACAGGCTTCTCATAGTGACATGTTCTTTCCTATCCGTTCTTCCATTTGACTCCGTATCAACATTCCCCATGCTGACATGAAGAATTATGATATCTTCCTCATGGTTGTAAGATCCTTGAGCATATTCCATAACTATAGTTCCCATACAAGGACTAAAGTTTCATTCTTTACCTTTAATTCTACAAGAAATGTGCATATAATAATTACTGTTAGAAATATGCATAGCATATTAAAACATTTCAACATATAGAATATAGGTTATTTATTCATCAATTTGTGAAGGACACATTGTACCAATTCAAAATTTGATTTTCTTGGTGCATTCCTCCCCATAAAAAATTCCCAACGACTGTACTCATGACTTTATCTAAATTTTGAGTGAAAAATTACAACAACTACATGTTGCAGTTCCACTCTTTTTACTGCTACATAAATCTATTTATTAATATCTGAGAAATTCTATTGCCAAAATCAAATTCTGGGTTGAAAGATGTATTCTACTCCTCAATACCTTTCCACTGACTATTAGTTTTCTCAAATATGAGCTCCAAGATGAAATTTATGGTCTGGAGAAGTTTAGGTTGTTTTACTCAATTTACTCATGTATGCTACATGTGCCTTATTTCTATTCCTCCACATTTTCAGGTACCCATAACCAAAACATGACTCCACCACTAGCTTTTCTGGGTCATAATATTTCCATCGACTTCTCTTGTGTCCCAAATGGACTTTTGAGCATAGATTTATGCCATCTGGAAGTAATATTGGAACCAAACTTTTACCCTCACTATTTTGGCTGTAACTTTCTCATACGAGCTCTGTTTCATGAACCGTTTAACTCGTTGGATAGGTCTCTTCGAGTTATTTTATTTGAGTTGTAGGGAAATAGTGTATCTTTGTTCACTCTATTCTCTTGGGTTTTGACTTGCTAAAAATGTCATTTAGGGCCTAAAAAATGCCCCACAAGTTAATGACCTTCAAATATATGGAAAATTTCGGAAAATTTCACAAAAAATTCATTGTTTTACTATTGTAACAGTTCTTTAAATCTTAATTGTTGATATCAAATCATGATACACAATAATCGTTGATATGACCTTGTCGGCCATCGACGATTGGTTGATTCCTTTGGATGTGAAAAACGTTTTTCCAAAGATACCTATCTGACTGTCGGTCGTCAATCCAATTCCCCGACACTCGGTTTTCAAACAACTCTTAAATCAGTCGTCGACGATATTTGTTGGTGAATGAAAAAATCTCCGCTAAATATGTCAATTCCCGACCACCGGTCCATCGATGATTGGAAATCCCCTATGATTGTTGAATGGTCTCCCGAAATCGGTCGATTTGACCATCGACCATCGACCACTTCTGTTGGCTAATGTGGCATTTGTTGACATGGCATGACACGTATATGTTGACATGGCATGTCACATTATCCTGAGGTGTCAACCTTGGTGATGTGGCATGACACATGGATGTTGATGTGGCATGACACGTGGATGTTAATGTCATCCTCCTCTTTCCACCATCGGCCACCAACCGATTCTCTTGGACAACCCGGATACCTCACCGACCTCGGTCGACGCTAAACCATCGACGCATTGATCATCAACGACTTCTCTTCCTTAATACGAACACTTCGCGGAATTGACCGACGCCCGACCAACGACCCATCGACCATCGAAAATGTTTGTCGGGGACTGCAAATACTTAGTTGGATTCGACCAACCCCTGACCGTCGACCATTGATGGTCAGAGATGTCTTATGTACGACCTAACTCTTCATCATTTCATCCAATCTGTCCATCGATCGTCGGTGATTTCTCTTGGTGAACTTTAACACTTAGAAAAATTTCAACTTTTCTCTAATTGATCTGGACCGTCAATCTGATCCCTTTCACAACCCCTAATTTAATCTTGTTCGTTGATCCCATCAACTTTTCAAATGGATGAATCCTTAGGAATTTTTAAATTTATAATGATGAATCCCAGTCGTCGATCTAGAGTTCAAAAGATATCTTAGTTGTCGATCCACCAAACTTCCTGTAACTTTAGAGGCGACCATTAAAAATTGAATTTCGACCATTCTAGGTTGAAATTCAATCTGCAACTTGATCACTCTACTCCATTAACCTTGTTAAACTATTCAAAGTCATTCAAACTCAGATTTTGCCCACAGATTTGGGGATTTATCTCTAAATTCTTCGTTTTTCCCCAAATCAGTCACAGACAAAATATGCAACATCGAATTTCACCAATTCGCTCTAGTTCGATCCCTTACAAGCCCAGTGTTTGAACCTTGATATGATACCATAATGTAATGTTCCCCAACCCATTCGAGTGACATTACGGTGAAAAATACTCTTAATTTTTTTTTTTACAACCAAACAATTTAATTCTTTTAATGTTGGACAATTTCTTGTAGCTACAACTACGCATTAAAACAGATTTAGCTATTGTATACAACCATAAAAGAAATAGATGAATCTACAACATGGTAATAATCAACATGAAATACATCTAAAATAATCATTACAACAACATATAAATCACTTCCAAATACACTGAGTTCATGCACAACAATTAAACACATAATTTAACATAACAACAAGATAAAACACTTTTCTTTTCACAACAGTTGTGAACCAACTGCTTCGAACAGACGTTCCACCCAACCATAGACTGACTGTTCCAAATATCAACATCCTATCACCCCTGAGATGAGGCTAGCAATCCAAAAAAGAGGGTGGTCTCTCACAGTCAACTCACAGCTCATAAAACTGTCAACCCAATTGATATTGTCCTACAACTATCCTGATTTTCCACCAACTCTCTTCCTCTTGACTCATCCAACCCAAGGAATGCACCCCTTCACTGATCTCAGTCCCTCAGGCATACCATTCATTTATCAGGGTCTCTCTGGAACATGTAGCTAGGAATCTCTCAGCTGGGAACTCAAGGGAAATGATGCTAGGAAACTATCAACAAACCAATAGCAAACACTTGTTGTTTTAGTGCAACTCACACAGGAGTTCACTCTTCAAGATTGACAACCTGGCTCTTCATTTTTCCAACTCCAAATCACTCCAATTATTCTCCAGCATGCTCTAGAATTATCCCTCTATGGATGCATCAACTTCCAACTATGTTTCTTGCTCTCCCTTGTTTCCCATAAAAAACTTGACTTTCTAAAACTTGTTGTCCCAACCCACATGAATTTCCTCTCTTTGGCTTGCATTTCTTAACTCACACTCTTCCCCAATTTGATTTTACTAAACCCCCATGCGCCCAATAAATTTTGGATGTGACCACTCACACCCACCCTCTTACATGCATTCAATGATTGGATTTGGGAACAATCAATCAGAAATAGGAAGGTTCACATACAAATAACAAATTTAGGAAAATGGGTTAAATTAATATACATGGGTATTTCCCCCTTGGACCCCTCTGGGCCATTATCTTAGACACTCCCCTCTCTTGTGGATTAATTCAGCCGCCATCTCTTGTCCATGTGCCCTTATCAATTGTCATTACATTTTATTAATTAAAAAAGGAAATACAATTTGCATATTACATCGCTTGGCCGTAGCCACATATTATATCTACATAAGCATTAATTAAACTGGGGATTATAGTGGGGATGGTACATGGGAACTTGTGACATTGTTTTGGGTGTTGAATGGTTAAGCAAGTTAGGCCCCATAACCATGGACTTAAAATAATTATACATGAGCTTCCAACAAGATGGACATCCGTACATGTTCCAAGGCATCACGACAGGTTCCACCAATATTGTTAGTTCACACCAAATGGAAAAAATCCTAAAAAAAGGGTCATTCTGGCATTATTTCATAGTTCCATGTCATTCAAGCAGTTGAGACTCCCTCCCCCACTATTAAAACTAACACGTATCTTCTTCTCTCCAAACACTAATCTATTTTTGACAAGCCCCAAGGATTCCCGCCCTCTCGTGGCCCCCATGATCATTCCATTCAACTATTACCTACTAGTCTTCCTCCCAATGTTCATCCTTATCGTCATCCCTTTGCTAAAAAAATGAAATTGAGAATTTTTTCAAGAATTGTTAGATGTGGGTGTCATCTGCCCTAGTACAATCTCTCCTCTCACATGGTCACAGTCCTCAAGAAAGAAGGTACTTTTCGCATGTGCCCTAATTTTTGAGCTCTCAACAAAATTACCATCAAAGATAAATTTCCCATTCTCACCATTGATGAACTTTTGGATGAACTGAGTGGTGCTCAATTCTTTACCAAACTTGATCTGTCTTTTGGCTACCACTAGATACATATGAAGGAGTTGGATATTCCCAATATTTATTTTTTTACTCATGAAGGCCATTATGAGTTCCTGGTCATGCCCTTCAGCCTGTGTAATGCACCCTCCACTTTCCATAGTCTCATGAATCATGTCTTCTACCCCTTCCTTTTTCATTTTTATCAATATTCTTTGATGATATCCTCCTTTATAGTAAAACGTGGCAATCCCATATTTCCCATGTGGATCAAGTCTTACACTTACTCTCTCAGCATCAACTCTTTTTCAAACAATATAAATGTTCCTTTGGAGCTTATGAAGTAGAATATATGGGTCATATTGTTGGTCAAGGTGGTGTCCATGTTTATCCTAAAAAAAACTGAAGCTATGAAGGATTTCCCTTTCCCTAATACTCTTAAAATTTAATGAGGTTTCCTAGGTTTAACTGGATATTATCAAAATTTTGTCCAAAATAATAGAAAAATTGTAGCCCCACTCATTGCACTCCTTAATATAAATTCTTTCAATTGGAATGTGACTGCTCATCAATCCTTCCACACTTTGAAAGAGGCTATGTGTACAACTCCAATTCTAGCACCCCTCAACTTCACACAAATTTTTTCATGGAGTGTGTTTCCTTTGGGAAAGGCACTGGGGAAGTTCTCATGCAAGAAGGAAGACCATTGGCCTTCACTAGTAAATAAAATTTTGAAAGACACTTGGGTATATCCACCTATGAAAAGGAAATGTTGGCTATTTTACATGTGATGGATCTCTGACGTCCTTACTTGATGGGGCAACACTTCCAAATTAAAATTGATCATCATAGCCTCAAATATTTTTTGGAACAAAGAATTTCATCGCCTGAACAACAAAAAGTGGTTGACTAAAGTGTTTTTCTATGATTATGAGATCATTTAAAAGAAG
>JASDQU010101405.1:83860-103089 GCA_032191745.1 Picea mariana | reverse complement strand
TTGGAGTTCATCCATATTTACTTCTTATCAACCATGACAAAAAAATAATGAGTCATATTTACATCAAACAATATTGGTTCCATTACCCAAACCTTTGTGCTACAAGTCTTTCTTCAAGGGTTGACATTAATGACAACCAACCCTAATCAACATCATGAGCTCTCTTGCTGAGTGCATCAACCACTTGATTTTCCTTGCCTTTATATGCTTAATTTCAAAGTCATATTCACTCATAAATTCCATCCATCTAGTTTGCAGGGATGATTTTAAGGATGGAAATTTATTTTAAAATGGAGGAACCTTGGTGAATCTTACTAATCCTTCATATGCCAACTATAAATGTTTGGCGATATTTTTGTAAAAATATTCAAATTTCTAAGGATTTTATATAGTTTATATAAATTTTTGGTGATTTTTAAGGTAAAATAATTTTGTCCTTTAGAATTTGGGTGAATCATTTTTAGAAAAGATAATATGTTTTTGATAAAAACCATGGAAAATTAGCCCATCAACAAAATTTATCCCCTAAAATCATCCTTGCTAGTTTGTCTGGTATTTAGTGTTGGTTTTCCAAAAAAATGCTTCAAACCACAATGGTCTGTCCTTAGTTCTAATTTCTTACCCATAAGGCAATGCCTCCACATTTTCAATGCATGTACAATCATTGCTAACTCCAAGTCATGTGTAGCATAATTCCTCTCATGCTCTTTTAATTTTCTGGACTCATAGCATACCACATGGTCTCTTTGACTGAGAACTCCACCAAGTCTTTCCTTGTCTGCAACGGTGCACACACCAAAATCTTCATTTGGATCTGCAATCTTCAAGATTGGTGCACTTGTCAATATTCTCTTCAACTATTGAAAACTCTCTCCACACTTGGAAGTCCATTCAAATTTCACTCCCTTCTTCTGAAAATAAGTGATTGGACTTTCCATCTTTGAAAAACCTTTTATGAATCTTCGGTAGTAACTTACAAGACCCATGGATGATCTAAAATCTGTAACATTATTTTGTGCTGACCATCCTCTAATGGCTTCTATATTCTCAGGATCAACATCTATCCCTACTGCTGATATTATATGCCCCAAGTAGTGAATCTTCTTTTGATAAAATATGCACTTACTTAGCTTAGCATACAATTTATGCCCTCTTAAAACTTGCAATACCATTCTTAAATGTTGTTCATGTTCCTCTTCTGATTTAGAGTAGACGAGGATATCATCTAGGAACACAATTACAAACTTATACAAGTACTCCCTGAATACTCCATTCATCAAACACATAAAAAATATTGGGGCATTTGATAGCCCAAATGGCATTATCGGGAATTCATAATGTTCATACCTTGTTCTGAATGATGTCTTGCTGATGTCTTCTTCTTTTATCCCCACTTGATGATAGCCTGATCTCAAGTCAATCTTCGAAAACATTCTTCCACCTTTCAACTGATCAAATAAATCATCAATTCTGGGTGAAGGATACTTATTCTTTATGGTAACCTTATTGAGCTTCTTGAAATCAATACACAACCTTAAGGTTCCATCATTCTTCTTCAAAAAAAGAATCGGGGCTCCCCAAGGTGACACACTTGGGCATATATATCCCTCCTTCAAATGTTCTTCAAGTTTCATTTGTAACTCTTTTAGTTCTGGTGTGCCCATTTTGTAAGGGGTCTTAGACATTGGGGCATTTCCTGGAACCAAATCAATAGAGAAATCAATGTCTCTATTTGGTGGAAATCATGGAATTTCTCTAAGAACATCTTCAAAATCCCTCAAGACCGGATGGTATTCAATGCTTGCCACTTTGTCTTTTGTTTCCTCCTCCATTTGGGCTGCAAACATATGACATCCCTTCCTGAAGTGCTTCTTGAACCGCATATCTGAAATCTCTCTAACAATTACAACTCTTGGAATGCCTTGAATATTGCCTTGCTTCTCTTTCTCATCAAGACATGTAATTGTCTTGTTGTAACAATCTAGGACAACATGATGCTTTTCCAACAAATCCATGCCAATTAGAAAGTCATATAAACCCAATGGTATGATGTTTACATCTACCTTTGTGCTAAGTCCATGCATGTATATCGGGCAATCTTTAACCAACTCATTGATTTTCCTCTTAACCCCCGTGGCTAACTGAACTAACCAATATTTCTTATGCTTACTTATTTGCAAGTGAAACATTTCAACAATGTTAGCAGTTATGTAACTATGGATAGCTCCATAATCAATCAAAATTGCTATGGGTTGGTTGTCAATCTTACCTTCCACTTCGATCATGGGGTATTGATACTCTTCCTGCTTATTTTCTAAGGCTGCATAAGTACTTGGCATGCTTCCTCCCATGTCTTCCACTGTTTCAACCTCCTCGATGTTGTGGACAATCCTCATTGTTTCTCCTTTGTGAGAGCATTCCCTATATAAGTGATTTCCCTCACATCCCCAACATTGAACAGGTTGTTTCCTTGGCCTTTTCCCAAATGAATCTGCATTCTTTTGCTCATTTTGGGATGCTTGACCTTGCTTATTTTCTTGGGAGTTATTTCTGAAAAAGGGTGGCTTAAAACCTTTTTGCCTTTGATCTTTTTTCCGTTTCATCTTGTCATTCCAATATTTTTGGAAAGTTGGCCTTCCTTTGCTTTTCTCATAAAGGTGTCTTGATCTCCTTATGGTTTCCTCCAAAGTCTTGGGATTATAATATTGTATCTTGTTGCTATAGAAGGAGGGAAACCCACTTAGAAACCTTTGGATTTTAACCTTCTCATCCTTGATGAAGTCAACATACTTCAACAATTCAAAGAACCACTTCTCATATTCCTCCATTGTCATGGTTCCCAACTTGAGTTCAAAGAACTCTTTCATCTTCCTCTCATAGTAATGCTCGGGCAAATATTTCTCTTCAAAATATCCTTTGAATTGTCTCCATGATATCCTCTTCTCATCGTGGTTCTTGGCTTGCTTAATTTGATCCAACCACATGGCTTCCTTTCCTTGTAAGTGGTAGGTGGAAATTATAGCTTCTACCCGAGAGGGGTAATCATACAACTAGAAATATTTCTTCATTTCCATCAACCAGGCCTCTGCCTATTCTCCTTTCCCATGTTCACCATTGAAAGTAGGTGGCTTGATTTTCCTGAGTTCACCTTGCAAGATGTCTTCCTTAGGCATTCTTCTTTGCACCTGAACAAGAGACACACTTGGGATACTTCCCGGTCTTGAACTTGCGTGAGTTATTCTAGTGGATTTCCTTAGAGAATGATGGCGCCTGCTCATGCTTCTTGACTGCCTATCATTTCCATGATCATCCCTTTTGATATGGGATCTATATGCAGATACTTGTCTAGCACTAACTTCTTAGTTGGTGCCAGAATATTTGTTAAATTTCTTATGCAACATGTTTAATATTTGAATTATCTCTTCCTGAGCCTTCATAATCCTTTCATTATCAGACCTATAACTCTGCACTTCCCTTTGTAGGCTTCTCATAGTGACAGGTTCTTTCCTATCTGTTCTTCCATTTGACTCTGTATCAACATTCCCCATGCTGACATGAAGACTTATGATATCTTCCTCATGGATATAATATCCTTGAGCATATTCCATAACTCTAGTTCCCATACCAGGACTAAAGTTTCATTCTTTACCTCTAATTCTACAAGAAATGTGCATATAATAATTACTGTTAGAAATATGCATAACATATTAAAACATTTCAACATATAGAATATAGGTTATGTATTCATCAATTTGTGAAGGACACATTGTACCAATTCAAATTTTTATTTTCTTGGTGCATTCCTCCCCATAAAAAATTCCTAACGACTGTACTCATGACTTAATCTAAATTCTGAGTGCAAAATTACAACAACTACATGCTGCAATTCCACTCTTTTTACTGCTACATAAATCTATTTATTAATTTCTGAGAAATTCTATTTCCAAAATCAAATTTTGGGTTGAAATATGTATTCTACTCCTCAAGACCTTTCGACTGACTATTAGTTTTCTCAAATCCGAGCTCCAAGATGAAATTTATGGTCTGGAGAAGTTTAGGTTGTTTTACTCAACTTACTCATGTATGCTACATGTGCCTTATTTCTATTCCTCCACATTTTCAGGTACCCATAACGAAAATATGACTCCACCACTAGCTTTTCTGGGTCATAATATTTCCATCGACTTTTCTTGTGCCCCAAATGTACTTCTGAGCATAGATTTATGCCATCTGGAAGTAATATTGGAACCAAAATTTTACCCTCACTATTTTGGCTATAACTTTGTTATACGAGCTCTGTTTCGTGAACCATTTAGCTCGTTGGATAGCTCTCTTCAAGTTATTTTATTTGAGATGTAGATAAATAGTGTATCTTTGTGCACTCTATTCTCTTGGGTTTTGACTTGCTAAAACTGTGGTTTAGGGCCTAAAAAATGCCCCACAAGTTAATGACCTTCAAATATATGGAAAATTTTGGAAAATTTCACAGAAAATTCACTGTTTTACTATTGTAATAGTTCTTTAAATCTCAATTGCTGATATCAAATCATGATACACAACAATCGTTGATATGACCTTGTCGGCCATCGACTATTGGTATCATCCTTTGGATGTGAAAAACGTTTTTCCAAAGATACCTATCTAACTGTCGGTCGTCAATCCAATTCCCTGACACTCAGTTTTCAAACAACTCTTAAATCAATCATCGACGATATTTTTTGGTGAATGAAAAACTCTCCGCTGAATATGTCAATTCCTGACCACCGGTCCATCGGTTATTGGAAATCCCCTATGATTGTCGAATGCTCTCCCAAAATCGATCGATTTGACCATCGACCATCGCCCACTTCTATTGGATGATGTGGCATTTGTTGACATGGAATGACACGTATATGTTGACGTGGCATGACACATTATCTTGAGGTGTCAACCTTGGTGATGTGACATGACACGTGGATGTTGATGTGGCATGACATGTGGATGATAATGTCATCCTCCTCTTTCCACCATCGACCACTAGCCGATTCTCTTGGACAACCTGGATACCTCGCTGACCTTGGTTGACGCTGAACCATCGACACATTGATCATCGACGACTTCTCTTCCTTAATACAAAAACTTCACAGAATCGACCGACGCCCGACCACCGGCCCATCGGCCATCGACAATGTTTGTCGACGACTACAAATACTTAGTTGGATTCGACCAACCCCCGATTGTCGGCCATCGATGGTAAGATATGTCTTATGGATGACCTGGCTCTTCATCATTTCAGCCAATCCGTCCATCGATCGTCAGTGATTTCTCTTGGTGAACTTTAACACTTAGAAAAATTTCGACTTTTCTCTAATTGACCTGGACCGTCGATCTGATCCCTTTCACAACCCCTGATTTAATCTCGTTCGTTGATCCCATAAAATTTTCAAATGGATGAATCCTTAGAAATTTTTAAATTTATAATGATGAATCCTAGTCGTCGATCTAGAGTTCAAAAGATATCTTAGTCGTTGATCCACCAAACTTCTTGTAACTCTACAGGTGACCATTAAAAATTGAATTTTGACCATTCTAGGTTGAAATTCAATATGCAACTTGATCTTTCTACTCCATTAACCTTGTTAAACTGTTCGAAGTCATTCAAACTCATATTTTGCCCACGGATTTGGGGATTTATCTCTAAATTATTCTTTTTTCCCCAAATCGGTCACAGACAAAATATGCAACATCGAATTTCACCAATTCGCGCTAGTTCGATCCCTTACAAGCCGAGTGTTTGAACCTTGATATGATACCATAATGTAATGTTCCCCAACCCATTCGAGTGACATTACGGTGCAAAATACTCTTAAATTTTTTTTTACAACCAAACAATTTAATTCTTTTAATGTTGGCCAATTTCCTGTAGCTTACAACTACGCATTAAAACATATTTAGGTATTGTATACAACCATAAAATAAATAGATGCATCTACAACATGGTAATAATAAACATGAAATGCATCTAAAATAATCATTACAACAACATATAAATTACTTCCAAATACACAGTTCATGCACAACAATTAAACACATAATTTAACATAACAACAATATAAAACACTTTTCTTTTCACAACAATTGTGAACCAACTCCTTTGGATGGATGTTCCACCCAACCATAGATTGACTGTTCCAAATATCAACATCTTATCACCCCTGAGATGAGGCTAGCAATCCAAAAAAGAGGGTGGTCTCTCACAGTCAACTCAGAACTCATAAAACTCTCAACCCAACTGATATTGTTCTACAACTATCCCGATTTTCCACCAACTCTCTTCCTATTGACCCGTCCAACCCAAGGAATGTACCCCTTCACTGATCTCCATCCCTCGGGCATACCATTCATTTATCAGGGTCTCTCTGGGACATGTAGCTAGGAATCTCTCAACTGGGAACTCAAGGGAAATGATGCTAGGAAACTATCAATAAACCAATAGAAAACACTTGTTGTTTTAGTGAAACTCACACAGGATTTCACTCTTCAAGCTTGACAACTTGGCTCTTCATTTTTCTAGCTCCAAATCACTCCAATTATTCTCCAGCATGCTCTAGAATTATCCCTCTATGGCTGCATCAACTTCCAACTATGTTTCTTGCTCTCCCTTGTTTCCCATACAAAACTTGACTTTCTAAAACTTGTTGTCCCAACCCACATGAATTTCCTCTCTTTGGCTTGCATTTCTTGACTCACACTCTTTCCCAATTTGATTTTACTAAACCCCCATGCGACCAATAAATTTTGGATGTGACCACTCACACCCACCCTCTTACATGTATTCAATGATTGGATTTGGGAACACTCAATCAGAAACGAGAAGGTTTACATACAAATAACAAATTTAGGAAAATGGGTTAAATTAATATACATGGGTATTTCCCCCTTGGACCCCTCTGGGCCATTATCCTAGACACTCCCCTCTCTTGTGGATTAATTCAGCCCCCATCTCTTGTCCATGTCCCCTTATCAATTTTCATTACATTTTATTAATAAAAAAAGGAAATACAATTCGCATATTACATCACTTGGCCGTAGCCACATATTATATCTACATAAGCATTAATTAAACTGGGGATTATAGTGGGGATGGTACATGGGTAGTTGTGACATTGTTTTGGGTGTTGAATGGTTAAGCACGTTAGGCCCCATAACCATGGACTTAAAATAATTATACATGAGCTTCCAACAAGATGGTCATCCATACATGTTCCAAGGCATCACAACAGGTTCTGCCAATATTGTTAGTTCACACCAAATGGAAAAAATTCAAAAAGGGTCATTCTGGCATTATTTCCTAGTTCCATGTCATTCAACCAGTTGAGACTCCCTCCCCCACTGTTAAACTAACACATATATTCTTCTCTCCAAACACTAATCTATTTTTGACAAGCCCCAAGGATTCCCACCCTCTCGTGCCCCCCATGATCATTCCATTCAACTAGTACCTACTAGTCTTCCTCCCAATGTTCACCCTTATCGTCACCCCTTTGCTAAAAAAAATGAAATTGAGAAAATTTTCAAGAATTGTTAGCTGTGGGTGTCATCCTCCCTAGTACAATCCCTCCTCTCACATGGTCACAGTCCTCAAGAAAAAAGGTACTTTTCACACGTGCCCTAATTTTTGAGCTCTCAACAAAATTAACATCAAAGATAAATTTCCCATTCTCACCATTGATGAACTTTTGGATGAACTGAGTGGTGCTCAATTCTTTACCAAACTTGATCTGTCTTCTAGATACCACCAGATACATATGAAGGAGTTGGATATTCCCAAGATTTATTTTTTTACTCATGAAGGCCATTATGAGTTCCTGGTCATGCCCTTTGGCCTATGTAATGCACCCTCCACTTTCCATAGTCTCATGAATCATGTCTTCTACCCCTTCCTTTTTAATTTTTATCGATCTTCTTTGATGATATCCTCATTTATAGTAAAACGTGGCAATCCCATATTTCCCATGTGGATCAAGTCTTACACTTACTCTCTCAGCATCAACTCTTTTTCAAACAATATAAATGTGCCTTTGAAGCTTATGAATTAGAATATATGGGTCATATTGTTGGTCAAGATGGTGTCCATGTTTATCCTAACAAACCTTAAGCTATGAAGGATTTCTCTTTCCCTAATACTCTTAAAATTTAATGAGGTTTCCTAGGTTTAACTGGATATTATCAAAATTTTGTCCAGAATAATAGAAAAATTGTAGCCCCACTCATTGCCCTCCTTAATATAAATTCTTTCAATTGGAATGCGAATGCTCATCAATCCTTCGCCAATTTGAAAGAGTCTATGTGTACAACTCCAATTCTAGCACCGCTCGAATTCACACAAACTTTTTCTTGGAGTGTGATTCCTTTGGGAAAGGCATTGGGGAAGTTCTCATGCAAGAAGGAAGACCATTGGCCTTCACTAGTAAACAAATTTTTGAAAGACACTTGGGTATATCCACCTATGAAAAGGAAATGTTGGCTATTTTACATGTGATGGATCTCTGACGTCCTTACTTGATGGGGCAACACTTCCAAATTAAAACTAATCATCATAGCCTCAAATATTTTTTGGAACAAAGAATTTCATCGCCTGAACAACAAAAAGTGGTTGACCAAAGTGTTTTTCTATGATTATGAGATCATTTAAAAGAAGGGAAAAGAGAATGTGATTGTTGATGCTCTTTCTAGGGAATATGAATAGGAAGGGTCCTTCTTTTCACTCTCCTTCATTGTATCCAATTGGTAAAAGGTAGTTCACCATGAATGGTTCCAAGATCCCAAAATTTCTCACCTGATACAACAATTGCATCAAGAGACTTTGGCATCTTCGAGATAAACTTGGAAAAATGAGAAGCTTCACTACAAAGGATGCCTATATTTGAGCAAACACTTCCACTTTAAACCCACTATGTTCTCTGAACTTCATGCTTCACCAACAACATGGCATTTTGGTTTTCACGAAACATATGAATAGATCAAACATTCTTTTTTTTGGGAAGGCATGAAGCAGGATGTACGCACATTTGTGGATGAATGTGATACTTGCCAACACAACAAGGGAAAAACAATCAAAACTCTAGGAACACTACAAAATATCCCTATTCCACTTGTTATATGCACTTATATATCTTTGTACTTCATAGTCAGATTACCAAAATATAGCAATAAATCAGTCATCATGGTTTTAGTTGATAACCTTTCCAAATATGCTCATTTTTGTGCTCTCCAACACCCATTTAAAGCCTCCACAATGGCTCAATGTTTCATTGACAATATATGCAAACTTCATGGAATGCCCCAATCTATTGTCTCCGACCATGATTCAACTTTCAAAAGAAACTTTTGGTAAGAATTGTTTAGTCTCTAGGGCACCCAATTGCATCTCAAAACTCCCTATCATCCCTAGAATGATGGTCAAATTGAAGTTATCAACAAGTTCTTGGAACCATGTTTGCAGTGCTTCACGTCCATATGAAAATGTCAATGGGTTCAGTGGTTACCACTAGTTGAATGGTGGTACAATACATCTTACCATGGTGCTACTTGCATGATTCCCTTTGAGGTGGTCTATGGTCAAAGGCCACCCTCTGTATTATCTTACCTGCCAAGTGTCTCCAAGGTCCATGAGGTGGACAAAACCCTTACAACTCGAGATGACATTATACGCACAATAAAAGTTAATTTGGCCATGGATCAGAATCATATGAAGAAACAAGATGATCATTGTCATTCCGAACTCCATTTTGCAGAAGGGGATCAAGTGTTTCTTCATCTACAACCATATAAGAAAACTTCACTCAAAGTAGATCACTTCCATAAACTTGCTTCAAAATTTTATTTCCCTTATACAATCCTCAAGAATGCAGTGCCTATGGATTAAAGTTAGACCTTCCCAGTCACTCTAAGCTCCATCCATTTTTCATGTATCTTTCTTAAATAAAGTGAATGGAACCAAGTGCCAAATTCAAACTAGTCTCTCAAAATTGGATGAAGAAGGTTCCATTTGGTTGTATCCATTGTTGAGATAATTAATTAACTTAATTGATGAAAATGCAATTATCAATCTAAGGGAATAATATTAGAGATTACAACATTGTATGTGCAGAGACTAGGACAAGAATGACTATTTAATCTATGAAAAAAACATGAAACTACACTCCTAGAAAATCACAATACATTCGTTCATTGGGAAACAAAATGAGAAATTTCCCTGCTAGCACATGCTATAATATTTCACTCAAGCATGTCTTGAGTGTTCATGTAAGAAATTCTAAGGGAAAATATTATTCCCTCCATCAAGTGAAACTATTCTCATGATTGCAAAAGCAAACTAGGCATATAAAAGACTTATGGAAATTGATCTATTCACACTTTGACAATTGCAAGGAAATGACTCATTGAGTTAACAATATATAATTTTACAGGCTCGGGTTATGAATCTTGCACTGAAATTTATCCAACATTCATCAAAATGAAACAAACTCAATGTTACCGTTTGAACTCTGATGAGATTTATGCTACCTTTAATTAAATCAATCTAATTACTAAACTGAAGGAACAAAGGGAAACTAATAACAAAGACAATGATTGATCCACATACACACACACTCGCATACAAAATTTATATCAAACTCAAGCACTCTAAGTCTGGAATATTGAATCATACAACCGTGTATTAATAAATTCACTAAAATGATTTGCAATTATGAAAGAGAAAGATTTTATGACTATCAATCAAAATTGAAATGCAACTATCCAAATTATGCTTGGGTTATTACTGAATGAAATTCAATTTTTTTTTACAGAACGAGTTCATAAACCAAATCAAAATTACATAAAGACAGAGCGCCTATGCTTCTGGTATGTTCAGATAATAAATCAAAGTTATTACAAGACTACAATGATGGCACAATTCCCATCCAAAGATAGCATTGACAAGATGTTACAATGGTACACACGATTAGATCATGATCTTTCACAATATTAATTGCATAAATTGAACAAAAATAGAGATGAAACGAAACAGAGAAAATCCATAAATCACACTTACAAATATATGCTAATGATACAGGACAATGTTAGCCAACTTGGTGGAACCTTCCCAATTGGTGTCCCGTTGCGAAGAAGACTACAAAATTAAAGTAATTGAAACCACAAATTGAACTCTTAGAACACCAACATTTTATTAATCAAACTCAAAGATACAAGTTGATATAATAACTATTGATCTCATATTTTGAATGCTAAAGATATATTTTATCATATCGAGGTTACATTACATTTCTCAAACATGGTTTTAAATATGAACATTGCTTCTAATTATACGTAGAACGGATTCTGGTCAGATCCCCTTTTCACACATTGGTCCTATCGATTACATGGAGGAAATTGCAACATGCGATATAATTAAACTTGGAAGTATAAAATTAACTTTGAATTCGTTTATGGGATATTCACATGACATGAAATGCATGAGAATATTTCCTAATTTTGTCCTGGACCGATTTGTTGTTGATGCATTGTTATGGAGAAGAGGGTCGATTGTGACTTTGACTATAGCTAGTGCCCTTCTTTACTCGTTTTAGAATCAATTTGAAGAGCTTAGGAGTATGTCGATGTTGTTGTAGAGAGAACCTAGGTCACGATTTTCCTTCTAGAAGTCTAGAAGTATGACGAACAACAACGTGGGTTGCTAGACCTTTGTGCTAGTTATAAGACATGATCTCAATAAACTATCATTAGTAATAAAACACACTTTTAATCATTCTATTTCATTAAGAACTATGGGGAAACACAGATAAACCATTAATATTACCTTGTGAGATTTAAATGATCTTTATGAGAAAAAGAGTGGATTTGATGGGTCAAAATGGGGTTCACTGGTAGTGAAAATTATGTCAATTTGGAGACCCAAAATCCCCCCCACGCTTGTGGTTTTGCATGTCCCCATGCAAACAAAACATGCAACCGTATGTGTGAGTGATGCTCTAATAATAAAGTCCTCAAAATTTAACAAAATTTTATCAATCCTTCATTGGTCAAGAAGTGGTGCCAATAGAGATATTGACATTGGGTGTCTTTATTTCCTTGGCTCCTTGAGCTTTCTTCCTAAAGCCCTAATATGAAACTGAAGGGTTTCTATATGTTTGTGTTTCTTCTCACTGAGCTTATGTAATTTGGCATTCTTTGTTGTTAACCTATCAAATTCTCTTTGTAATTGAACACATATGTCCTTCAAGTTTGTATTCTCCTCTTTAATATATTTATCCAAGATTTTGGACTCTACAACCTCAACCTTTAATATATCGATGCATCGATATTTCCTCTCCAACATGGAATAGATCAACCTGGTGATTGGAGACAAGACCTCCTTCATTGGCTCATAATAATCTATGGTGTTGTCCATGTCATGTGGTATGGATGTAGATGGCTCAATAGATTGAGGGGATGGAAATTTAGGTGCCTTAGGATGAGAAGGTTATTTTCAATGCTTCTTAGAAAAAAAAATGAGGGTTTAGGTTGCTAGATATTACTCTGTTCAGTAGGTGCCAGTTCAGGGTCTAAGAGAATTGGATTTTTTGGTGAAAAAGGGGTGTTAGGAATTCAGGTTTTGACTTTTAATTTTCTTTTTGCCATGATCCTTGTAATCTTGACAAGAATGACTGGTGGAACAAAGGTGGTGACAACTAATGCTACGGGAGTAGTAGTGGTAGGTACAATGGGAGTAGTTGTAATAGGAGCATGAATATTTGGTTTTGACAGAGCCTTTTCATGGGTTTTATTTGGCATAATGAAGTCCTCATCTCCATGGGAGTTGATTCCTTCACGATTATTTTTATTATGGTCATCAATAGGAATGACACGCTCATGGGGTATTTCCTCAGATGGACCAATTTTGGAAATAAACCCATTCCGAGATAAGAATGCATCCCAATTGTCTCCCCTTTTTTATAACTCTTCTACAATCAATATTTTAATTAATACATAGTGATACAAGATTCTATGTACATTTTTAGGGTTTTTCTGCACACGTTTTTCCATTCTACCCAGATTCTGGAAAAGATAAAATGGAAAATTCAACTCACTATCAGATTCAAAATGTAACAATAGTCAAATTTGGTAGAGAAAAGTGACGATATACTGTCCCTCACAAGTAATAAACTTCTGAAACATGAACAGGAGGTTTCTCTTCTTTTCCACGATCTATACCCTAGGCACCCCCTTTTTCCAATCCAAATTTTTCTCCGTCGTGCATAACAATCAATCCAAAACCCCTACTTCCACCTGTTTATTCTTGAACCAATGTTCACCTTTTTTCGAGAGTCCTGTAGCTCGAGACAACATTGCTATGAGATAGAAAGTACCAAGTCAACCACACGAGCCACACTATCTTCAAATACCTCTACAAATTTTCTGGTCACAGGGGCATCATACTCCTTGAACTTCTTGATAAATGGAAGCCAACCTGTAGTTTTTAGGAGAGGTTTACTAGCGCTGTACGCGGGGTATGCTTCAATATCTCCGAGTGACCATAGTTCCTATATTACCATGCCAATATTCTACATAGTTTAACAATTCAGAGTGTGATAGGGTGTCTAGAGGCACTCTCGTTTCAACGATTTGTACTACTAACAGGGAGAAAGGATTTCAGTATTTGGGGAACAAAGTATGACGAATTGGAACTTATTTCAAATCCTGATAGTGATTTGAAATAAGTTGGGTTGAATGTAATGGGAAATGAATATATATATCAACCATTTAACAAAATGATCATGCATGAATGAAGCACGATTGTGGGTGGCAGAGTGATCATGAAATATAATGGTTTAAGAGATCACATTTGACGAGGGAAATGGATAAGGGTAACACATGGGATATGGGTAGTTTGTAGGATGGTTAAGTGGGATATGGGTAGATGATAGGTTTATTAAATGGGATTTATAGGATACATGGAATAAAATGTATGTTATATGATCTCATAGGTAAATATAAACTAAGTTTCGCATGTTTTTAACAAACCAGAAAAAAAAAAAGATGTCCCATTTCCTCAAGTTTACCTCATGATACATGATGTAATGGAGAAGAGAAAGAAAACCTAAGTCAGTTTGTTTCTTTATGTTGGACTTATGAGACCATTGGATGCTTATTGTTGTAGAAGAGATGACCAAAAAAAATGATGATACCGTTGGTGTTGAGATTATTATTTACACAAATGGATGATGTCAATGGTGTAGTCCTATAGAAGGATGGAGAGAAGAATCCAGTGTTTCTTAGGCCACCTCAGATCCTTAATTTTGGAATTGCTAGCCTATAAATGATGGAAATAAGTCAATTTAATAAGCTACAGGTCATCGTGTAACTGATACATGTATCCTGTAACTGCAAAATAAAATGGTTAGAGAACTACTCAATGGTTAGCAAAATTCTTGTAACTACTAAAATAACAAATATTGAAGCTGCTATTGAAAGGTTGTGCAGTGAGAATGAAATATATCAATACTGAAATTTGTTGATAATAAAAGAGAATTGAAAACATGAAACATGACAATATGAAAACTGAATCTAAATTGAACATGATGAAACAAAAGCAAGGAAAGGAACTATTGCAAGATATTGCTGATACCATGAAATCAAATAGTCGCGAATTGCTACCAAAACCTGAGGTACAATTCTCATCATGTGAATAAATGTGTTGATGTCAAACATGAAGGTAAATTGTTGGAATATTGGCCATTAAGGTATGTTGTTAACCAATGTGAAGCAACTCACCTTTAATGATAATGAGTGATAAAGTACCTTAGTGCATATTGAAAGGTAAAAATATATTTGTTGATGTCAATTCACTTGAAATATTCATCAATCAAGAGGCATTGATGAATCCCCATGATTAACAATAAGGAAATCTACCATTAATTTATGCAGATTCTGGGGAACTATGAACTATCTAACCTTGACCCTAAATAATGTGTTAATGTTGATGGGGTAAGGTTTGTTAGAAGGAGGGCCTTAAGGAATCCACCATCAACTGACATGAGTGCAAAATACATTATTTTGAAGGACCGTAGTACAAGATTACAACAATGTTACAAAATTTGAATCAATACGTTCCGTTCAATCAATTAATTTGTGCCTCCTCCTTTTTGTTCTATCGAATAATTTCCCTTCAAAGAATTTATTGTGAACTTTTGACCTCTGACAAAGATACCAACATAATAAATTTAACTGCAGTAGAGATGGTTGCCAACTATGGTGACAAGACAACAAGGATGGTTATCCTAAGATCTATAGTGAGATGGTTTTTCACAAACCCAGATAATTTTCTGTTGATACTACTGTTAAGAGATTAGGCAAAGAAAAACTTCCTCTTTTTGGGACAAACCAAACTTATCTATGTTACAGTCAACAATCTCCCTTTTATTAAGAAAATCCTGGGGAACATTTTCCATCTAGTTATCTGGTTTGCAAGCAAATTCCTTGTCCAAATGTGCCATAAAGTTGTTTTTCAAAAAAGGTCATTATTTTTTCTTTACTTTTTTTCTTTTTATAATAATTTTTGTTCACAATTTTTTTCTTTTTATTTAAGGAAGGAAGAAGAAACAAATCAAAGTGAGGTTGCAATAGGTTGGGAGTATTCTCTACTTAATACCTCCATCTCATATTGTTGTTGAATATATTAGACAAACTCTTCTCGACTAAAAATATTCTTGTACAATTCTAGTCGATGCCCATTGACCAAGAAAGAAATCCATTCCCCATCAATGGTCTTGATATTCAGGGAACCATTGTCAAATACATTCACAACTTCATATGGACCTA
Source organism: Picea mariana (assembly GCA_032191745.1). Taxonomy (NCBI): domain Eukaryota; kingdom Viridiplantae; phylum Streptophyta; class Pinopsida; order Pinales; family Pinaceae; genus Picea; species Picea mariana. The sequence continues at coordinate 87,246 of JASDQU010101405.1, read as the reverse complement.
ACCATCAGGTGGTGAACTTGTCATGCCATTTAATTATTTTCTATTGGACAAGAGTGGTTTTCTAGATGGCATCAAGCCACATCTCATCCAATTCATTTAGCTGAACTATCCTTTGTTGTTGTGCCTCTATGAGATCCATACCTAGATGAGTTGTCGTTCTGTAGGTATTTACTTGAAATTATATCTGAAGGAGAACTTGTTTTCCATACACTAATTGATATGGTGTGAATTCGGTTGTGTTCCTCCATGTAGTCTTGTAGGCCCATAGTGCCTCCGGAAGCTGATCTTCCCAATCCTCATGATGTCACTGTACCGTCTTATTCACAATTGCTTCAAGGACCTTAATTTTGGACTCCACTTGTCCATTGGCATGCAGATGGTAAGGGGAGAATTTTCGGTGTTTGATTTGATATTGTTGAGTGATGGCCTATACCAACTTTGATGTGAATTGCACTCCTTGATCTGTTACAATTTCTCTTGGCACACAAAAATGGGTAAAAATATATTTAGATAGAAAATCAACAACTGTTCGTTCAGTAGCACAGAAAAAATATTTGTCTTCTTCCCACTCGGTAATATAATTAATACAAACTAAGATATACATTTTAGTTTTTGATGCAGAAACAACAAAACCTACAAAAGTCAGAGTCCATTTCTCAAAAGGCTCAATCGTTACCTAGGGACGTAAAATAATCTTGTCAGATCGTACTGGGTGGCCCATTCGTTGACAACTACCACAACTATGAACATATTATTTGCAATCCTTGAAGAGGTCTGGCCAACATTATCCTGAATAAATAACTTTATATGTTGTTCTTTTGTCAACGAAGTGCCCTCTACATGGCTCATCATAACAATATTTCAATATATCAAACACTTTTTCTTCAAAGACACATCTTCTGATATTCAAACAAGGTCCTCTTTGGAAGAGGTCTCCTCCTACCCAACAATAGGAAGCACTGCGTTGGACGATCCTCCTCTTTTCACTAGGTGAAAGATGTTGTGGCAGTTTCCTTGTAAACAAATAATTAGCCACATCTGAAAACCATGGGGAGTTAGTAGATACAACAAACAAATTTTCTTCAAGAAATTCATCATCTACATGAGTTGCTTGTTCTTCATTATGAATTCTAGAAAGGAAATCTACTACCAAATTTGTCGTTCAAGGTCTATCTATAATAGTAATGTTAAACTCCTGTAACAACAAAAGACATCTAATCACCCTACCATTGGTTATAGGTTTTTTCATTAGGTTCCTGATGGCATAATGGTCGGTATGAATTAAGACCTCATACCCAGTGATGTAGTTTCTGAACTTATACATTGCATGCATGACTGCGAAAAATTCATTTTTCCATGACTATATAGTCTAACTCATCTAGTGTTAAGTTCTTGCTAATTGTTGGTGCAGAATTTATTAGACTAGGATCCTTCTCAGGTTACCAACAAAAGGTACCATGTAGTCTACAGTGCTAGCATTTTCATCTCCTCCAAAGAGAATAAGTATCATGTAATATACCATATATAAAATGTATGCAGAACATAAATAAAATGCTAGTAATGGCAGAATAACAAAAATATAACCAGAGCATTCACCACAATACCACTGAAATGATATAAGAATAAAAACAGAAATAGTACTTTGAATTTGAAAGGAATGTTCACGGGCCTCTTTGAGGGGGCAACCTCCAGTTGAGCAGAGCTCTATTACAATAATATCCAAACTAGGGTTCTCATACCCTTGACTCCTATTTATACTAAAAAGAAGCATCTAGAGGAAGATCCTCTAGATATGAGAGAACTGAAGGTGGCTTCTGTCCATATACCACTTCAAAAGGAGTCATGTGTGTAGCTGTATGGTATAAAGTGTTGTACCACCATTCAGCTAGGGGTAACCATTGGGCACACTGATTTTGTTTTTATGAGGCAAAACGCCTCAAATATGTTTTCAAACACTTGTTGACAACTTCCGTTTGGCCATCAGTCTAGGGATGATAAGCTGTGCTAAGATGCAATTCTGTGCCTTGTATCTTGAACAGTTCTTGCCAAAAATTTCTTGTGAAAGTTGGGTCGCGATCAGAAACAATAGAGTGCGGCATGGCATGAAGATTGAAGACCTGATCCATGAAGATTTGAGCCACTGTGAATGCTGTAAATGGGTGTTGAAGGGCGTAGAAATGAGCATACTTGGAAAGGCGATCAACAACCACCATGATGATGGATTTATTTCCTGATTTGGGTAAGCTGGTAATAAAATCCATAGAGATATCCTTCCAAATAGTAGGTGGAATCGGGAGCGGTTGTAGTGTGCCTAACGATTTGACTGTTTCTCCCTTATTGCGTTGACACATGTCACATTCAGTTACAAAATTACGAATGTCCTGTTTCATACCATCCGATAAAAAAGAATGTTTGGCCCTATCATAGGTTTTGGTGAACCCAGAGTGCCCTGTTGTGGGTGTAGCATGAAGCTCAGAAAGTACCATGGATTTAAGCTTTGATTGTTTACTTAAATACAAAGGGCCTTTGTATCAAAGTTCCTCCTGGAGCCAAGAGTACCCTGGGGAAGCTGGAGCATTGAACTGCAATTGTTGGATCAACTGCGAACTTTTGGGATCTTGTAGCCATTCTTAGAGAACGACTTGGAGCCAATCTAGTACAATGAATGAAAGAAAAAAAAGGGATCCTTCATCTTCATATTTTTGGGAAAGTGCATCCGAAACCACATTGTCTTTTCCTTTCTTATAAATGATCTCATAATCATATCCAAAGAGTTTAGTCACCCATTTTTGTTGTTTTGGGGAGGAAATGAGTTGTTCCAGAAAATACTTGAGGCTTTGATGGTCTGTCTTAATTTGGAACTGTTGCCCCAATAGATAAGGATGCCACAGATCCATGACATGCATAATAGCCAACATTTCCTTTTCATATATGGATTTGCCCAGATTTATTTCAGATAATTTCTTGCTGGTAAAGGCCAAAGGTTGACCCTCTTGCATAAGGACAACACCATTTCCTTTCCCCGAGGCATCACATTCCAACACAAAGGTCTTTGTGAAATCGGGAAGGGCGAGGATTGGAGTGGTGCACATGGCCATCTTCAAGGTTTGAAAAGCTTGAGCAATGGCTAGAGTCCAAGTGAAAGAGTTATTTTTTAGGAGAGCAGTGAGAGGTGCTCCAATCTTCCCATAATTCTTAACAAACTTGCGATAATACCCTGTTAAGCCTAGAAATCCACGTAAGCCCTTAAGAATCTTTGGGTGAGGCCAGTATTGCATAGCTTCAATCTTTTTAGGATCCACCCTGACACCATCTTTGCCAACCAGATGACCCAAGTATTCTACTTCTGAGGCGCCAAAAGCACATTTAGACTGTTTCAGGAAAAG